>JAASFJ010000086.1:0-44124 GCA_023333755.1 Globisporangium uncinulatum | reverse complement strand
CGGATGCGCTGTGGCGCATGTGCAGTCGGCTGAACGAGTTCTCGATCCAGAACACGAGTGTCGCGTCCGTCCCAGACTGGATGGCCGACATCACAAGTCCGAATCTTCGGCTACGCGCGTTTGGCACTCCGTTGTGCGCAAGCGCAAGCCTCGCAGAGAAGCACCGACAGTTCCTGTGGTGTGAAGAGATCGTCTACTAACTTTCCCGAGGTAAATTGTACACTCCAGCTTCCTTGTATACCTAGTCAATCTGATCAGACGAAGTAAAGACTCGCGTCTCGAGCTCGTGGCGACGGCCGTCGCCCAGGTAGTTTTTCGTCCCAGAATCGTCGTGAGGTGCTCTCGTCCATCTCCACGTAATCTGCAGTCGGGCTGCCGGTGATAAGTGGTGGGTCGTCGTCACCCTCCGTGTATTCCGCTGCTTCATCACGTCTTCTTGCAACCGGGCTCTCCGACGAACCATACAGCTTCGACTCGCGCAGATCAACGTCTGGTGTTAACTGTGTGTCGTTGATTGCCTCCAAGTCGATGTGGAGCCCGTCGGCAGCTAGCATGATATAGTCGACAAAGTGGTGGCCAACCAGAATGTCGCAGCTGTGGTATGTCTTTCGAGCGAACATGTTTTCGACGATGACACTGTCGAGGCCAGCGAAGAGCACAACGAAGAAGTACCGGCCGGACAGCAGTTCGTCGGTTGAGCAGCGGTACAGCGACGATTCTTCGTCGATGATGTGGGTCACTGTCGTCCCGAGCTGGACGATCGGCCACACATTCCGAACCTGCATCGCGATCGCCCATCAGTCGGTTATCACCCTCACATCCTACCACCCCTATCCCACACAATGGTCGCAGCAACACGCACCAGTTTGAGCTCGTGCGTCTCTCTCCGCTCGAATCGCCGATTCAAAATTACAACGCTGACTCTGAGAACGAGTGCACGCCAACAGTGTGAGCGATCTCTGCATGAAGATACTCTAGCCAACCCACACTCTTGCAATTGCGTACCTGAACGATCCTTCAATGATCATCCCGAATGTCCGGTTGTTTGCCACCCGAAACACGAGCGCTCGCGTTCCGTGGAATGCTGTCAACAGAAGGTTGTCGCTGAAGAGCACGCTCGAAGCCTTCGGGATGGAAAACTTTGACCACGCAAGTCCTGGCATGCACACAATGTTCACATCATCAGCCATTGATGAGCGGTTCCAGAAATGACGGAGGCGATCCAACAGCGCAAGTAGTTTGGGACGCACCAGTGAGCAGCGTCGACACCACCGTTCCGGCGAACACCAGCACGAACACGAAGAAGTTGACCAAGTTGCTGTCTGGATTCGGACTCAGCACTCCGTAGCCGATCGTCGAGATCGTCTGTGCGCAAAAGAAGAACAGCCGCTCGAACTCGGACACGGACAGTTCGTCCGAAGTCTGCAGCACTGCGGTCCCAGGCTGACGCAGATCCACCATGGTAAAGTCAAGAGTGTCTTCTCGCTGTAATCGCTATGATGTATACAACATAGCGCATGCTGTAGGTACGTACCGATATGTAGAGAAGGAGCGCGATGACGGAGATCACAGCAAAGTACACGATCACCAGCCACGGGAAGAGCCGCTTCCACGGCGTCTCGAGTGCTCGGTAGTACAGCCCTTTCGAGAACCGGCTCAGCGGGTGGTTCCGGAAGCGAAGCCGCCGCTGGGCTACACTTGCCGGCTGGTCGAGCGATGATTCACGATACTCGTGGTTGTGTGTGGGGTGACCGAGCCTGGGTATCTGAAAGATTGTGCTTCGGCTGCGGCGATCGAATCGAACGCGGTGCGTCGGGCCTCCGCTCTCAACCTGGACTGACTCCGAGTCAGAGTTTGTTTTTGTAGATCTCTCACTCTTGGACTCTCCGTCGTCATCACCATCTTCTTCGGGCTCGTCGCTCGTCTTCTCCGACTCGTCAACGTTTAAGCTCTCGGGTTCCGATCGTCCTGCTGCCGTCCCCGTTCCATCCAAGCCATGCGACAGCGTGGGAGCTCGACTGGGTGACAACGCGGACTCAAAGTGCAGCTGGTTCAGAAGCACCTCGCGGTCGGAGCCTTCGATGTTCCACGCTTGAGCTTCCGCGCTTCGATCTCCGCTCGTGGCGCTCGCGGTTTGCGTCGAGTCTTCCATATCGATCCGAGAGTTGTTCACCCGATCCGACTCGTCCGGCACCACCATGGAGACCTTGGCAAAGTCCAAGTCCGTGCACCGATGCTGCGGGTTCCAGCTCAGCACGGGCACAAACGTTGCTCCCCACTGCATCGATGCGTGGTCGTACTCGTGCTGCTTATGGACCATGTCGTGCAGGTTCTCGTCGACGCCAGCCATCATCAAGACCAGAACGAAGTCCGACCGCCTGATCTCAGACTGCGATAGCTCGAAGAAGGGACTGTTGACGTCGATGTGATGCACTAGCTCGGCCTCCAGTCTGGTCAAGCATGCAAAGAGCCAGTGCGAGTGTTAGACCTCCAGGAGCCAATACTGTACTTGCAGAGCTGTTGCTCCGAACGACTGCAAGAGTGCAGAACAGTGGGATGGTACCGCAGAGTGATAAAGTTGCTCGTCTTCAGGTGGAGGTCGTAGTAGCACAGTTTCTTCTCTCCGCTCTTCGAGTCCTGTCCAAACGATAGCAAGTAGTGAGAAGAGAGGCGCCAGAGAACAATATGTATGGTGACACTCTCAGCCTTTCACAAATGCACCTCGACCCGCATGAGGATGAGCTTGAAGCTCACTTCCAGGATCTCGCCTCGGGTGGTCACATCGCGCCGTGTACCGTTTATCACACGAAAGCGCATCTCCAGCCCTCCGCTCTCGCGCTCCGAGACAGTGAACACCTGGTCGATGACACATTGTCGGATGGTTGGCAACAGCACACCTACAGTCTGAAGCGAAGCAGTGACTAGGACGAACGTACTTTGCTAAAGATGATGTTTGGGTGCGGCCGGGCGAACTTGACGAACGCGACGCCAGTCATGAACGCGGTCAGCAGCATCGACACGAACGCCTCGACCACTGCCACCCAGTTGGAGCACGCGTCTCGAGGGAAGAGGTACCCGTAGCCTGTGGTGATGCAACGAGGGGTGAGTCATTAAACGTAAGACAGTACAGGGTGCGATGAGGAACGCTTCCGATTCCGACGTGACGCGAGCACGCACCGATGGTACCGAGCGTTTGGAGACTCAGGTTGAAGTAGTAACGCATCTCCGCGTGGTGGTTCGGATAGTCGATGCTGGGTGTCAGCACGAGCGCCCCTCACTATCAGCGACTCTGTATCCGAATGATTCGTCCAGAGGTCACTCACTCCACGTCCCACTTGGAACGCACCCGTTGCATCCAGCGAAGAGCAGCGCAAAGAACCCGACGACGAGAATGTACGAGACGGTGAAGAGTGCGAGCAGCTGCGGCCAGCTGAGGATTACGAGGTGGTACAAGTGGCCGCCTGGGGTTACCACACATCAACAACACCATCAAACGTCCCAGTGACGCTGATCAGCTGCTGGTGCGACCCAAATGCTGTGCTGTGACCACGCACCTGAAACTCCGCAGAGCGTTCGGTGTTTGTACTTGACGATCGGCAGCTTCGGCCGCAGCAGGCGCTCGCCAGAGTGCGCCGCGTCGGGGTCTACGGTCGTGCCCTGCCATACGTTCAGCTCACAGAGCCCGTCGCTCCGCGGCTTGGCGAGGCACGGACATGGACCGCTATGTGAGTGCTGCAGCGAGGGCTTGTGCTCGAGCGCACTGCGGCGCTTGGACGGCGCCATCACTTCAGCTCGTGCTGCTGAGGACAGTGGAGACTTGTGATGTGCGTATCAAAATTTCAGACTTGATTATGGATTATGGCAGTTGGAACAGAGGTGAGTCAGGGTTGCACGTTGGAACGCTGACTCATTGCAACTGACTCGTTGTTCGTTCGTCCACACGTATCGACACACGTAATGTGCTAGAAGAGCTTCTTCGCAAAGCTCGTCTTCTTCTTTTCGGGGACGCCTTCGAGGTACGGGCGGTGGGAGACCGGCGCTTTCCCAGCCCCGCCCGGCGACTCGCGGTAGCTGCGCATCGTCGAGACGCGGCCAGTGCGGTCGCCTCCACCGGCACTGTGAGACGACCCTGCACCGGCACTGACAGGCCGTGTTCGCGGAGCGGTCGAACGGACAAAGTCGCGCACGGCTTGGTCGAGGTGCGGGTTCTGCTTCTGCAGGAACGGATCTTCGGTCGAGATCGCGCGGATGCTGTCGGTCGGCTCGAACCGGAACTTCTTCTCCCACTTCTTGTTCTTCTTTAGAATCTGGTGGGCCGTGCTGCCTTGGACGCGATCCTGTTGGCAGGAGTTGGTGTTGCCAGGTCAGAGTTCCATAGTAACATGGTGACCAAGGTAGTCACTAGCAGACACCCACACAGACGCCTGGTCCGCACCTTCTCCAACGTGTTGAGGATCTCGACTGCGATTGCGCGCACGAGCTGCGGCTCCTTCACTGTGCCGAGCGACTCGGGGTTCTCGAGAATGTTGAGCAAGTACCCAAACAGATCCAGTCGACTCGCAATGAACACGATCCCGGACGCTGCGTCGTGGTCGCCGTGTTCGGGGTGCAGCAGCACGATCCTACGCACAATCTCCAGCACGTAGCCGCTTTCGTAGTGCAGCGCTCCTCGTCGGAGCGGGTTGATCGCTGCCAGGAGGCACGTCAGCGCGGTCGATACGACTGGCCGCAGCGCCACCACGCACGCCTTCGACAGCGTGAAGACGCGCAGCACGCGGACGACGTTCACGATGCACGGCTCAGCCGCCTGGTGGCGTACGGACTCGTTCAAAAAGTTACAGCAGTACTCGGGGAGCTTGAGACGTGCTGCGTCGTCGAGCATCCACGGATTCACCTAGCCAATCAACCCACCAACCATCCGAGCACGAGTGCGTCAGTTCAATCCTCCTTGGCCTTCCAGTGAGCTAAGCCGTCTCTAGGAGCGGACAAGCGTCGACTTACCTGGATCACACAAACGAGACACGTCGTTGCGAGGTCGAGGAGCTCGAAGCCACGCTGAGCTGTCGCGTCGTCGTCCGGGCTCATGGTCTGACGGAGCGACGACGTAATGTGCGCGAGCTCTCGGACCAGGATCTCGAAGTCTTCCCAGAGACACGTCACAAAGAATCTGCGCACATATCGATGAATCAATAGTAAGAGTCTGTCCAAGTACCAGCAGGATATCAAGCAATGCAGACTGGTGTCGACCACCGTGAAATGTAAGCACGTACAGAGGTTCGCGAAGCTGGATGGTCGGGTTCTTCAGGAAGAGTGGCAAGTGCACGTTGCCTGTGATCGGGTACGGGCTAACACTGAAGTAGTCGACGACAAACTTGTCGGTAATCGAGGACGCCACTGTGTCCTCGCTCGTCTCTGTCTCTGAAAGCGAAGGTGACGCGTAGTACTCGTTCAGAAAGCTCGTCACGTGATCCTGCACGAAGCTGCGAAACTCGGCGTTCCAGACGAGCTCCGGGTTTTCATGGTCGCTCTGTGCAAGAAGAACAAACGTCAGCTCAGCCCTGAGTGATCCAATCCATAAACAAGTGTCTGGTATCACACCCACGCACCTCGTAGAACTCGATGAACGTCTCTGGATGGTGCACCAGCTCGTGCACAAGCACCACCGGGAAGATGCGCACCAAGGCGTCCTCTGCCTTGTTCCCGAGCTTCCCGTCGCTCTTTCCAATCTCCCCGAGGATCTGCACGCAGGGCTGCCGGAGGTGCTGCGCGTCCGCGAGCTCCTCTTCCGTGACAAAGTCCTCAATGAGCAGCATCCATGCAATGAACTCAATGTAGCACCCAGACTGCAGGATCTCGGCGATGAACTCGGACCTCGCGCCGTGTACGCACAGGTTGCGGAGAATCGCCAGCGCGTCGGGCCCAACCGGCTTGCACAAGTGCACTATCTCGATCAAGATGTCGCAGATGCCCAACTCGACCGAGGCCTTCCCGAACGCATCGACGCACGAGAGCGAGTCGAGGATCGCCAAGCAGTGGTCTCGACTCGGCTCGTACAGCTCGTCTGGGAACACGATGCTCTTCTTCTCAACCGAGCTGCTCGTTTCGTGGACTTCGTTGTCCGGTGGAAAGAGGAGGCGCAGCACCATCTTGATCAGTCCGACGTCCGTGAGAATGTTTTGCACTACGAACGATGGGATGACGAAGCTGATCACTGCCAAGCACTCGAGCGCTGTGACGCGGAAGCTCGTCTGCAGCTGCTCTCGCTCGATGCCCCACCCTGAGTACGGCAACGGCATCTCGCCGCCCAAGTACTCTTCCTGGTCCTCTGGGCGTCGAAGCTCTCCATTGTCAATGAACGCAAACAACTCGCTGAAGAAGGCCGTGGTGAGCCCGAGCTCCGGGACTGGCGCAGAGGCCACTGGACTCTCCTTGATGACGACAAAGCTCGCCATGAGCGTTTCAATGTACAGCCCGCCGACGCTGAACATCTCTTTCAGGCACTCGAAGCGGAACCGGATCGCGTCCGCGTAGTCTTCAACCGCGACGAGCGACGGCTCGAACGCTGCGTGCGGAGCCACGAACGCGCGCAGCTCGGACCGCATCGCCCTGGTCCAGTACAGCGTGTACGACTCGCAGTTCGCGTGAAAGAGCTTGAGGTACTCGTGGTGGCTGCTCAGCTCGAGCAGTGCTGCGAGGTTCGGCGTCAGCAGCGCGTTCATCACGGCTCGCACGCGAGTGTGCTTTGGCGACCGCAGCTCACTGCCGTCTGGGAAGATGCCTCCGAGTCGGCACATTGCGCGCACCGCCATGATCGCGAGAAGGTTGTGCACCTCCTCTTCGACGCTCGAGTAGCCCTCGCGCGAGTACGCGCTGCTCTGCAGTCGGGTACGGACCGTGGCGTCGTCGATCTCGACATTGTACTTGAAGCAGAGCGTGAGGAGCTGCCACAGGACGCCTCGTTGGAGCAGCAGGTCCTGGTTCTGCTCGAGTAGACTCATTCGCGAGACGCCTGCAGGCACCCATAGACAGCACCGTTCAGAGCCACACCATCACGCCTCATCTCGCATCTCGCACGACCGACCGCACCTTCGAGAACCTGCTGCACGACCTTGGTCAAGAAGAACGACCGCTTGCGCGAGTGGTTCCACACCCACAGCAGCCGCACCATGTCCACGACCAGTGTGGTCGACTCGGAAACCCAAGACCGACCTCGCGGCGACGCCAGCAGCCCCGTGACGGTTTGCATAATGTACATGCAGATCTGCACGAGCTCAACGTTGTCGTCTGCTGAGCCCTCGGCGATCGCACTCACGCAATAGTTTACGACTTGCTCCAGGGACCTCAACGAGGGTTCGTCCAGCAGCAGCTCGCCGTTCGACGCTGAAACAGCGCACGATTGCTGAAGCAGCTCCGCTGCCAGCAGCGAGATCGCCACTCGCTGCTTCTCTGTCGTGTACGGCGGAGGTGTACCGTCCGCCGAGCAGTGCGATAGCAGCAGCGAAATCAACAGGTCGTAACAGTCAAACTTGTAGGTGCTCAGCTCGTCCGGGTAACGAGTGCACATCAGCACAAACGTCTTGAGGAGGAGGAGCAGATTCGCCGGGTCGTGGCCGTCCGACAGAAGACTCGGGCGAGGACACGTGAGCACCCAGTACGCCTCCTTGAGACTCGACAGTCTGCAGCCCGCACACACCACATACACATTGCAGAAGACGCTGAGTGCCGTCACTGGCCACCATGACCATCACCACCCCAGTCCACCCATCACAGTCCACTCACCGCTGGTCATAGTCGCTCGCCGCCAGCATCTCCTCTTCCAGCTCCATCGCCTTCTGCCGGAACCCTTCGCGGATCTTCGCGACATTGTCGGAGTCGACGTCTGCCGGCAGCCTCAAGTGCTTCGCCGCCTGAGCTGCGTCGAACTGAGCGGGTCTTCTCCCCACCTCTGCGCGCCATCTGCTCGAGAGCTGACTCATGAACTCGAGAGGCGCCTGCACACGATATTCGTCGTGCACACAGAGCCGGCCGAGATACACACCGCCGCACCACAAGTCGTCCAGGAGCTCATCGAACCCCATCGGTGCCATAGGACAGAACTTCCACTCGCTCGTCATGTCTTCTGCCAACACCGCGACAAAGTCCTCGAGGTGGGCCACGCAGCTGTCCTGGAGACGACGGCGCATCCGCTGGTTCCAGATGACCGACGGCGAGTACCTCTCGCTGCAGAACACCTCGCTGAACTCGCGCGCCGATACGGTCGAGAGGTGGACGATCATCGCTTGCGGCAGCAGCTCTGCCAGCGCGCTCTTCCCTCCAAACCCGCTCTGGTACTGGTGTGTGGCCTGCAAGAGCCCCGCGATCTCGTCAAAGTGCGTCGCGTTCGAAGCGAACGCCATGAAAAACAAGCCCCAGAAGAACAGTGACGAGCGGTTTGTCGCCCGCTCGTCCTGCGATCGAGTGATCGAGTGCTCGTCCGCAAACAGAAGCTCCAGCAGCACGGCCGCCTTGAGGCTCAGGTGCGGAGCTTCGCGCCGCAGAAGCAGCGGAAGGATCTTGCGCGTGTGGCCCCACAGCACGCACTTGGCTTGCGCTGCAGGGAAGAGTCCGCCAGCCCCAGTCGCGAGACTCGTCATCGCACTCGGGTGGCCCAGAAGCGCGTTGCTGCGCGCTACCGCCAGCAAGATTGTCATCGCGTCGTGAGCTGTCTGTAGTGGACTCATGTGTCCACGGATGCCAAGCTCCCAGCGAAGCTGCATGTTCTCCATCAACTTCGTTCGCGAAACCGAGTGCTGGGAGACCCGATCATCCCGGCGACGAACCCAGCACTGGCTCAAGTCGCGCGTGGTGCTGCTGGATTGCTGATCTTTCAGATCATCCACCGAGAGCGGCCCAAAGACGTCACCGTCGAGGCTCTCTAACATCCACAGTTTCTCCGACGAGGCGATCTTGGGTTCGCGGTGCATCACATGCGCCATCTGCAGCAGCTTCACGACCGTCTCAACGCTGCTTTCGTTCAGCGCAAGCCGCTTCGCGTTTGGTCCGAACTGGCACAGCGCTCGCACGACCTGGTGAAGCCCTTCCAGGATCGAAGCGTGCACGGTCTCGGTCATGAGTGTCGTCAGATAGTCGATCTCCTCGAAGTCTGTTGCGTCCGTTAGGTTCGCGTGAGCTGCGCTAACGATCGCCAGGCTCTTGATGCAGAGAAGCGAGAGCTCCAGGTCATTCCGACACTCGACTCGGATGTTCTCGCGTAGGATCCGCCGGTACAGCGATGCGATCAGCAGCTTTGGGTCACGAACCGGTACGTCGTTGGCTGGGAGAACAACGAACCGGTCTTCAAGTTCGGACTCGCTAGCGTCGGTCGGCATGGACGACTTCGACACGAGACTGCTCAAGATGCGCACGTAGTACCCGCCGATCACGACCTCGCTCGCGAGTGACGCATAGTGGACGCGAAAGTCCTCGTAGTTCCACAGCGCCTTCCCGTTCCCGCGGCTGACTTGATACTTGGAAAAGCGCTCGATCTCCGAGATCAACGCGTGACGAAGCTCCTCCCGCGACGTTCCGGTCCAAATCAAGTCGACTTGCTCGTGGTCGCGACTCAGCATGAAGAAGAGCATCCGGAAGTTCTCCTGCCTCCGGTGCAGCAGCAGTGACTGCGACGAACTCGCTTTCAAGGCTCGGTTTGGCCGCCGAGTCATGAGTTTCTCTGACTTGGACTTCAGTAGCGACCCAGAGATGAACCCAAGCGCAATGTCCCGCTTCCGCACTCTCGGCGCGGCGGTGGGATGTCCACGCAAGGCGTCTCCAGTCCCTCTGTGGGCCCTCGATGCCGAGTTCTGCAGTTTCTGCAGCATCCTCGCTTTCGTGTGGTTGTTCTCGATCTGTGTGTGCTGCTGCGAGTCGCGGACCGTTGCGCTGATCCGCGAGACGGACGACGATCGCGAGGACTCTGAGAGTGACGAGCGAGAATGCGACCCTGAGTGGCGATGAAGACCCGCGTGTGCGCTCGACGGGCTCAGGATCAGCTCGCCAGCCGACACCGACCGCGCGTGCAAACTCTGCGACTGCAGACCGCTGTCCGAGTCGGAGAACCGCAGTTCTTCTGTTGACGACGCCATGGACCCGAACAAGTCTTCAGGATTCATGGAGTCGCTCAGGAACGAGAGTCGGCTGTCTTCATGGAGGTCGTGAAGAACGCTCTCGCGCTCCAACTCGAGCGCTCGAAGCTCCAGTTGATCGAGTTGTTCCAGCTCACTCGCTGACACCGCTGGGTCGCTCAAGAATGGAAGGAACCCACTTGGGATCATTTGCGCCAGCAGCCGTTTCGCGGGCGCGTGGTGGCTCATCCAGAGCGAGATCAAGTACCGGCTCACGCATCGCTGGTCGTACGACGGGTCAAAGATCGACTGGAAGAAGTGGCGGAGCACGATGCCTTCAACGAGCGCGGCGTCTCGAATCTCCGTGGCCACTGCTGGGTCGCACTCTTCCAACGTCGCCTTGAGAAGCAGCGTACCTGTATCAAGCGCGCGTAAAAAGGGAGTCAGCCAGCCAGGCGACACCACACTCCCTATCGACGAGCAACACTCGAGAGGAGCGAGTTACGCACAAGCTTCGACGGTTGTGGCAGAACGCGACTGGAAAAGCACCTTGAGCAGTGTGCTGTAGCGTTTCGCAACCTCTCCGACAAGAATCTGGAACTCGCCTGCGCCAGTCGTGGCTTTCCGCGAACACAGACACCCTTCTAGCGTCTGCAGCAAGCCCATGATCACCAACGGCCCAACTCGACGCGGTCCAGACACCTCATGGTGCTCGCTCCGAGACGAGCGGCGCTCGACATCGACTCCGTCTAAGTGGCTGAGGAGCGACTGGACCAGGTACGAGTTCCCAAAGAGCAGCCTCTTGTTGTACAGCTCGACTTCGTCGCAGAACTTGATCGACGTAGAGTCCAAATCTACCACAAACCAAACAACCCAACCCGAATGCATTGACGAAATGAGCACGCAGTGGGCATTGCACACTCGACACACGTGACGAGCGCACGCAGAACGTACTGATCGAGGACGGCACGACGTGGGCAGTGAGCTTCCGGAGTAGCAGTGTCGTCCAGAACACAGCGAACTCGTCGCCGTCACGCAGCAGGTTCGTGAGCGAGTCGGCCATGTGCCCAACTTGGAGCACCTCTCGGAAGCCGTAGTACGACGACGCGATGCGGTAGAGCGTCTGGAGCAGCGTCACAGCGGAACGGGATGGCAGCGGCTTCGCCTTGGAGATGTAGTACAGCTGCGCGCCGATCGGACGGAGCGCGTCAGTGATCACGCCCTGCTTTGTGTTGTAAATCAGTCCGTTCGCGGGGACGTTCGCGTTGAACTCGGCTGCGATCTCGATGAAGCTACGCACGCCATGAGCCACGAGCGTGAGCCAGCAGCTTCGCTTCACAACCCCCACATCAACCAACTTTGATCGGCAACGTACGCTTTGTCGCCCATCGCCTTCTGAGTCCCGCCAAGCTTCCCGACCGACGCCATCCGCTGCAGAAAGCACGTTCCGATCGACGAGTCGCCAAAGAACGACGTGGTCTCGGACGCGTCTTCGACAGCGAAGAACGGCAGCAGCCGCAGTCCGCGCTCGTTCGCGCCGCAGCTGATCAACAACTCGGGGTTTTCGTTGCACGTGACGCACAGGTCGTAGAGCGCAGCGAGCACACCGTCGCGGTCCGATGACACGTACTGCCGGGTCTCGCCGTTGCTGTACTGGACGTCAAAGTCATCCGGACTCTTCTGTTGACGCACGAGCACGCCAATCTTGCTGTACTCGACACACGACACGACGTCCCCGCTCCGGTCCAGCTCCACGAGATGCTTCTCGTGCAGCGACAGGACGCGGTCGACCGGGTGCAAGTACTTGGGCGTCAGCTTCTGCACGTCGAACTGCACAAACGGACTCCCAACGCGCGTTCCGTACTCGCTGCGCGCGAGCTTGACGCTCACTGCGGTGCTGCCGCGCTGCGAGTAGATCATGCACCCGATCGCCTCTGCGGCCGCTTGGATCCGCTGCATGATCGCCAAGCGCTTGCCGTCGCAGTAGAAGAGGCGGTGCCGGCCCGTGTACCCGAACGCGAACCCGTCTGTCGTGTCTGTGAGCGTCGTGAGGTGCTCCATGTCGACGTAGAGGTACTTGGAGCGCGGTGAGCCGTCGGGAAACGTGCAGATGACGCTGTCGAGGCCGACTTCGAGCACACAGCTGAGGTTCACGCCTTTGCGAGACCACTTGGTGCACGCAAACTGGTTCTCTGCTCGCGAGTGGCGCTGAAGCACCTGGTCCTGAAGCCGGTAGAGGTCCGAGAGCAGCCGCGAGCGGAAGCGACAGCGCAGTTTAAGTGGCTCGTCTTTCTTTGGCCCTTTGAGCAGCAGTGTGAAGCCCTGGCGTTGACACATCCACCCACACATGACACATAACAGTCCAGGGGCGGTGTAAGAGACGATCAGGTGGTCTCCTAGCGCCTCATTCACACGCGCGCACGCACCTCTGGGTCGCTCGCGTCCAGTGTGATGCCCAGCAGTGCGTGGAAGGACCACGTATTGGTGACTTCAAAGTCCTTCGGGTCGACGGTGCTGAAGCGCGTGGGCGCGAGCGCGAGAATTCGCTCGTACTTGCCCCGCCACGAGCTCTTGACCACCTGGTACTTGGCAACAAAGTCCTCAATGGGCGTGCTTGCGAGGAACGACACGCGGTCGCGCGCCGACTGGTACCGGCTGCGCGCTACAGAGGAGGACGACGCGCTCTCGCTCGCGCCACTTGCGCTCTCCAGGTCGTCGCTGTTCGTCGTCATACGGAAGTGCAGCTGTGGATCGTCGTGACTGCGCCCGCGGGCGTGGTGTGCGCCGTCGGGACGGTCAGGGTGCCGCACGCTCGCCTGCGCGGCTGGAGTTCCGCCGCCGCCCCATGTCGCCATCGCGTCGACTTTGTCCGTCAAAAATCGTCTCAATTTTCCCGACTGACGACCCACTGCACGTCCTCAAACACAGTGGTGTTTGAGAGAGCTAATTCGCACTCCAAACAGGGCTTTCGATACAAAGAGCGGATTTTACCCACGAAAGATTACGCACGCTTTGCCCAATACTGTTCATTGAACACCAACACAAATCAATCATCCACCATGAGTGCGTCAATGCGCGCACTGCTTCTTCTCCGGCCGCCGACTGCGCTTCGGAGCCTCTCGCGCGGCGTCCGCGTGCTGTCGACAGCGGCGTCGTCGCCTCCGTCGGACGAACCGACGCCGCCACCACGCGCCAGCCTCGCGGACCGTGCGGTAGTGCAGCTCAATGGTGCCATCAAGCAGCACCCAGCCGAGACACTCGCTGTGCTCTTTGCGTCCGACATTGGCAGCATCGGCGCTGCGTACGGCGTGCTCACGCTATCAGGTGCAAGCGACTGCGCCGTATTTGTGTGTTTGTATGTCGCTGTTGATGATGGCTGTGAGCCTGGCGTCAGAGCCTTCCCAATGACAGCATTGCAACCGTGCAGGCATCGAGTTCTCGCCCGAGTTTGCGCTCGCGTTCGCCGCAAGTCGCCCTTTCCGGCGCTTCCGCCTGCCGTACGATCTCGCAGTGGCTGCAGGCGTTGCGAAGCTCTTCCCTGCGTTCACGCGTGTGCGGCTGTCGGACTTGACTGGCGCACTGCCAAGGTGCGCATACCGAGTAGAGAGATTGCCTTTGGCAGTGGTGACAACGAACTGACGGCAGGAACCCTTGAAACCCTTGCTGGTGTGGTGCAGTCGCCCGATTGGAGAGCCAAACGCCACATCGACCACACCAGCGTTCGTGACGAAAGCGTTGGAAAAGGCAAAGGACATTGTCGACAGCTACGGCGCAGCGTACATGATGGGCTCGCGACTCGCCGGCGTGAGCGTCGTGTGCGGACTCTACGTCCTCATCAAGCAGGGCGTCGACGTGATGCCGCTGCTCGCCAAGCTCGGCGTCGAAGACGTCGGCACCGCTCTCGGGTCGTACGCCGCAGCGGTCGTCTTCTCGTCGGCGTTCTATCCAGTGACGCTGGGAGTGACCGGCTACGTGGTGCCGTTCGTGGCCAGAGCGCGCAAGACCTTCCTCCCCTAAGTGTGGCACGCTATGATAAGTCGCCAACACGGACGCGCCAATACAGACTCGCAGGACTTCGTGATGTGCTCTTTTTTCTGTCGATAGTGTTGGGAATGCACTACTGTAGTACCCACCAGCTTCTCTCGGCGAAGATGAAAGGCCCGGCCCACAGCCGCGCCAGCGAAGTGGAACGCCGCCGCAACGATACCAAGTCAAGGAAATCTGGTCCGAAAATCGAGTTTCACAAGCAACACAATTGGTACCATGATACCTGGTATCATGGTACCACTTTTGTTGAGTTGGTATCATTCTTCGGTATCAACTTGGTACTCTCGCTGATCTCTCATGAGGAGACGCGTCGATTCACATACGGCGCCAGTGTCTCACGAGCTGATGACAAGGTCAGCGAAGATGGTTTGCCGCAAAGAGCGGAATAGGCCAATCGATGGCTATGGCATGCTCGCAGTGCTGCTGGCGTTGATGTGCGTATGGATTCGCATCGCAGCGGCTCAAGGCACATCCGACAACAGCCACGCAGCAACCATATGGCTCAGTGGCCGTACGGGTGGCTTGCTGCACTTTGAATGGTGCGCTTCGTGACGGAGCGTTCGTGTGGTTGCAGAAGCGAAGCCACATTGCCAATGATGAACCTACCTGCGATGCTCTTTATGTGCAGGGCGATCTCTCCCGAGTGGTCGGCTGCTAACAACGTGAGCGACATCGAGGCGTTCCAAGTCTTTCTCAACCAGGAACCCGTGGGCGAGACGGATCCGTCCGAGATGTTCTACACGCTCTACAATCTTACAAACAACACGGCGTACAGTTTCCAAGCGAAGGCAGTGCTTGAAGCTTCGTCGATCGCGGACCCGCTCGAGACTGCTGTCGTGATTGGGACAACCGACAACCTGTCCGTGCCTGGAAAGCCCGACCCACCGGTCCAAGTCACGGTCGGAGGTGGCTCCATTCGCGTCCGCGCTCGGTTCCCGCACGACTCTGGCGGCGCAGCCCTTGCGACTTTGACTGTCGAAGCCCGCTCCAGCGACGATAACAGTGTGGTGGAAGTCACGCAGCCAGTGTCGAGTCCAGAGGCGGTCTTCTTCGGGCTGAGCGCAAAGACGCGGTACTTTGTGTCGATGTACACTACGAATGCAGGTGGTCTCAACGGACCAAGGAGTGATTACTTGGAAGCGACAACTACTGCGCTCGAGGTACCAGGACCGTGTCCGCCACCCACTGTGCTCCGCGTGACCGGTTCGTTCGTGATACCCATTGCTTGCGCGATGATAAGGGGTGTCGACCCACGCTTGACTGTGCTTCTTCACATTCTGCTGCAGGCGGATCGATTATTCTCAAGATGAACCCTCCAGCTGACGACGGTGCGTGTATTTCGCCCTCCCAGCTCTGTGGATGGATCCCGTCGTCGCTCAAGTCATCGAATGTAATGGATTGGGGCAGGCGGAGCGCGTATTCGAGGCTACGTCGTGTACATGGCGCCGGACGGACTGGGCGACTTCCAGGAAGTGGCCACCACAGTTGGAACAGCGACGCCTGACAGTGTGGAAATCTTCCGACTCCCTGGCGCTGGCGATCTTCCACTTCACGCGAATTCCCAGTACGACTTCAAGGCTGTGGCAGTGAATAACATCGACATTTGCCTGGTCATCCCCGCCAGCTTGGCGCCGGCGAGCTTGATCTCTGCTTTCACTGGCACTGCACAAGTGCCAGCAGCGCCGCCAGCGCCGTACCTGCTCAAAGCGACGGGTGGACAACTCTCGCTGGAACTCGTACGACCGCCCAACATGGAAGGCTCGGTGCTCAAGGGCTTCTCTGTGATGGTTGAAGGCACAATGACGGACTTCGTGGCCACAAACGACTCGGCCGCCCACGATATCAGCTTCCTTTCTGCTGATACCGTGTACGAAGTCCGCGTTGCAGCAGTGACCGATCTCGGCATAACAGATTGGAGCTCGCCGACAACCATAGGTACAACACCGCCCTCCACGCCGTCAGCTCCCAGATTCGTGACCGTGGAGAACGTTACGGCGAGCAGCGCGGTAGTTCGTTGGTCGCAGCCACTCGACAACGGTGGTGCTGACATCACAGGTGCGAACCCACGCACACGGAAATCTTTGTGATGGTTAAGGTGTAACACCCAGGTGTATGTGCGGATGCTTTCAGGCTATAGAGTGGCGCTGTTATCGTCTGGTATAGCCGAGTGGAAGGAAGCCACTCTCACGCGTTTGGAGCTCTCTGGTCTCGTGGCCACCAAGGTGTACACCGTCAAGGTCACGGCGATTAACCGGATTGGGAAAGAGAGCTCAGTCTCTGGGAGCCGAGGGATGGCGTTCGAAACCTCAGTCGCCACACCCCCAAGTGCACCGTGGGGACTTGCGCTGATCTCGAGTTCAGGCGGCGCGATCGAACTGAGCTGGAAACCGCCAGCGATCACGGGAGGCGTACCTCTGGACGACATGATTTACAATGTCACGATGCTCCCGCTTCACTCGTGCTATCGACCGGCAGACACTCAAGATGGAGAGCGCTGCAGCTCGTGCAACACTGTCCGAATGCCCAGAAGCAACGAATACGAGGTTGATCGGAATGGGCTTTCCATTTGCGAGCGACCTGCCACGAGCACCTGCGCGGATGGAACCTCTAGCTGCTGCGTAACTCGCGTCGACAGCGAGTACGGACCAGGTATCTCGTGCAGCAACGTCGACCTGCGAGAGGGACGCCGCCGCGTCGTCGTCGGCTCGAACACGACGCTCTTTCAGGCTCTCAACCACTCGACTGCATACCTCTTTGACGTACAAGCGAACAACCTCGTCGGGACTAGCGAACACTCTCCAGCACGAAGCTTCTCTACGACGTACGTATACGCTGCACTACGATGCCAACAGAAGCCGGCCTTGCGCTGACTCTGTTGGTTGATACGCAGGGCTCCGACGGCTCCGGACTTTCCTGTGCGCTTGCGGGCACTCAATCGCACAGGTGGATCTGTTACGCTGGATTGGGGCCCCCCACTGGTGCGATGAAGCTGTGGCTCGCAGAGTCACATACGTGTCGCTTTGGTCGAGTCTGACGCTTGACTGTACACCCTTGCTTCTCCTCGTTGCGCTATTAGGACACTGGTGGTTCAAGCATCCTCGGGTACCAGGTGTATCGCGACTACGAGTTGATCACAACCGAGCTTGTGACTCCGCCATTCACAGACTGCGCCAATCTCATTGCGTCGACCCAGTACATCTACGGCATCACCGCCGTCAGCAGCGCCATCAGAGAAGAAGGCGAGATGGCGACTGGAGTGTTTTTCATGACCTCTCTGTCTACACCGCAGTCTCCAGCTGTGGTGCAAGTCGACAGCGCCTCAACGTGGCTCAACGTGACAATTAGCCCGGCGTGCGACGCTGGCGGTACAGTGCTGCCGAGCTACTTCTACACTTTGCACCGCAAGAGCGAATCGGATGTCCCCGTTCGCGCAGCTCAGTTCGCGTGCTGTAGTGTACTCGTGGACTCGCTGGTCGCTGCCACAGAGTACGTCGTGTCTGTCTACGCGAGCAACGCCTTCAGCCAGAGCGCCACATCTACTCGCGACGCCACTACGCTGACCGGTGTCCCAACGGCGCCGAGTATCCGATTGAAACGAGCAAACACGTACTCGCTGTCTTTCGAGATCGAGCGGACGTCACCAGCGAATCCCGAGATCGAGTCGCACGAGGTCGACGTGTACCAGTCAGGAAGTGTGATTCACTCGGAAACACTGGCGTGCGCTTTTGCAGCAAACGCGCGGTACAGAGAGTGCCCGCAAAGCTTCGTGATCCGCTCGCTGTCTCCATTGACGTTATACAGCGTCGAAGTGCGAGCGCGAGGGCCAACCGGCGACAGCGAGCCATCATATGCCGACTTTGAGACAACAAACGAATCGCCGGGTACATTTGCGCTGGAGACGACGACAGACTTGGCATCGGCAAGTGGCGCCGAGGCCGCGACCGTCGCTGTTCGTCGCGAGGGTGGAACCGCAGGCTCCGCGAGTATCGGGGTCGACATTTCTGAGCCTGCCGGCCTAGTGCTTCACTGCGTCGCGTTGGCGAACGGCGAGCAACGATGCGACGTCCATCTTGCCAGCTCTGGAGTTCCCAACTCGCCGGCTGTCCTGAACTTCGAGGATGGAGAGGAATCCAAGACAGTGGGGATTTCCATGCGGGACGAAGACTACAGTTTCCTGGAGCAAGTTGCTGTCGTCTTGCAGCTCGTTGGAGATTCGAGTCGTATGGGGTCGGGGTCACAGCGCAGCGTGCTTGTGCGCATCGATCAGAGTCAGCAGCGAGGCTTCGCCGCGTTCTCCAGCAGCTCGATGGAGGTGTGGGAGAACGCGTCGTTCGCGAAACTCGATATTGTGCGGCTCAACGGTTCGTCTGGCGCGCTTACTGTCAACGTCGAGACTTTCAACGTGGGCGACACGGCGTCATCAGCGCTCTACCTTCCTGTGAACCAGAGCGTACACTTCTCAGACCGGCAAACACGCGCATCAGTTTGGGTCCGACTTCTGAACGACATCTACTACGAAGGCGGAGGCACCCTTGGCGTGCGTTTGGTAAATGAGAATGCCTCAACGGCAGTCCAGCTCAGCTTCAACTCAATTATTACGAAGAAAGTGCTCGTGCTCGACGACGAAGACGCTTCGAGAGTGCTGCCGAAGATCCCCGAGAATGTCCGTGAATGGCGCTCTACTGGCGGCGAGATTGAGATTCGGTGGCAAGCTCCGAGCAACGCAGACAGCGCGCTCGTCCGCGGATACCTCGTCCGGGTTGTGCAGCCCGGACTGGCGAACAGCCACTTTGAGCTCTTTAACGTGACTCAATCGGAGTTCACGCTCTCTTCGCTTCCACCGTGGACGCTGTACCAGTTCGAGGTGGCGGCGTGGAATGTCTTTGGAGCGGGACCGTTCACAACTGGGTTGCAAACCGGAACGACGGGCTTCACACCACCCGGAGCGCCGATTGTTCGCATGTACTCGAGCAGCTGCAGTACGATCACGGTGCAATGGCGGGAGCCCAGAGACAGTGGCGGTAGTCAAATCGCTGGCTACATTGTCAAGCTCGAGACTTCGTTTGGTGACAAGTACGGCGTTGGATATTTGGCCGCCAACGCCTCCGCCACGCTTTCGTTCACGCTCACACAGCTGAATGCGTCAACGCCATACCGCGTATTCATTTCGGCAGTGTCGGTAGCGTTCCCCGTGATCGACGCAGCGCTCGAGCAATTTGGCGTCGTTAACGGCATAACCGCAAGTGGGATCCTGCCGAGCGCACCACCGAAAGTGACACTTCTTAGCCCTCCAGCAGCGGGGGTGCTCTCGCTCCAGATGCGCCTGCCAATCGACTTCGGTGGGCTCCCGCTTCTCGACTACGCGCTTTACATTCGGAGAGCCAGCGTCGACCCTCAAGATCCAGCGAGCGGTGCTTTCAGCGTCGCGTGCACTCGATCCTCACCACTTGTGGGAGGCGTTCCGTACACCTGCAATGTGTACGCGCTCCTGTCTGACTCCAGCTACGAGGTGTACGCGACCTTCACGAACGCACTTGTGCGTCATCCGTCGCTTTGTGAGAAGCATTGACTCTATCTTTTGTGCAGGCTGTCTGACGCTGTTTCGTGGTGATGGTCATGACAACAGGGAGAAAGCCAGGGTGGTTCGCTCTCCGTCTTTTCAACGAAGAGCTCACTCGATATCCCGTCCGCACCCAGGAACTTCCGGGCGACTGCCATCACTGCTGGCAACATCTACCTGGAGTGGGATACGCCGCTCGACCTTGGCGGGTCGGTCGACTTGCTTGGATACCTTGTCTTCCAGCAGTTTGACGTGTTCTCGAACGAATCGTTCACCGTTTACGATGGGCAAGAATCGACAGCTAGAGCAGTCGCTGTTACTGGTCTCATCCGCGACAGGGAGTATGCGTTCTCGATCGTTGCGGTTAACGGCGCGAGTTTCTGCATCAGCCGGGACACGCAGGCGGCGAGTCCGTTGTTGGTGGTCTCCACACTCTCATACAGTCGGCTGGGAGCGCCAGCGTCGCTGTTCCAAGTTACTCAAACAGGTGGGTCCGTGACTCTCGGCTGGATGCCTCCGAAAGACCTCGCTGGAGTTCCACTCTTGGGCTTCCAGGTCGCGCGCGTCTATGAAGACAGCAGTATTGTGCCTATTGAGACACTTTCTGTGAGCGAGACGAGGTTCACAATGTTCGGGCTGACGGAAGCAGCGATGTACAAGTTCACAGTCTTTGCAAGAAATCAGGACGGATTGGGCGAGGCGAGTGCGATCCTGACAGCGACTACGAGCTCATGCACGGCTCCGAGTGCTGTCCAGAACATTCGAGTGGTTGCGACGAGTGGCGGTCGAGTTCAGATTGAGTGGGATTCTCCGCAAGACACTGGAGGGCGATCGATTTCAAGCTACGAAATCAGCCGCAGCGGTCGGACCAGCACCTTCGTCACTACATCTCCTGTATTCGAGGACTATCACGGCTTGATCGCAAACTCGGTGTACACGTACGAGATCCACGCGTTCAACGGGCTGTATCAAGGACCCGCTCAATACGCATCCGCGACGACATCAAGTCCGACTGTGCCGCAAACGCTTGTGTTCAAGACCATCTCGGCATTCGGAGGCAGATTTGAAGTATCGTGGGAAGCCCCGGAGGATGTCGGCGGTGCATCAAGCTTTGAGTTCTTTGTCGCCCTGCAGGACCAAAGCCGCACGGAACTGAAGTCGGTGCGCTCGCATGATACGAGCGCTACGTTTGCCAGGCTCACAGCAAACACTGTCTACTACTTTGTTGGTCGAGTCGCCACAAACGTCGGTGAGAGCTCTTTGGACGAGCATCAAGTGATGACGGGTGCTCCTGACTTACCTGGAAAGCCAGCGCAGCCCATTGCTGTGGATGTTCGTGGTGGCAGCGCTGAGATTACAGTGGCAGCGCCAGCCTACGATGGCGGCGAGGCTGTGACACTGATTCTGTATCAAGACGACGTCTTGGTGCACGAGTTCGCGCTGCAAGAACAGTCATGGACTGTGCTTGGTTTGCGAGCGGAGACACAGTATCTGTTCTCAGCTGCAGCCGTCAACTCGGCAGGCGAGAGTCGCGGGCCGCCGCTGGTCGTGACTACTGGGCCGATATCAACGCCTGGAGCCATCGACGAGGTGGTGGATGTGGATATATCCTACGACCAGCTCATGCTCGCGTGGGAGTTGGTTGCCGACAACGGCGGTGATTTAAATCTGCAGTACCAAGTGGCGTACTTCAAGTGTGACGAACAAGGTTCTCCGCTCGGAGACATCAAGACGGAGACGACTGGTGCCAGTTTTCTGACACTTTTGAACCTCGCCTACTCGTCATACTATTCGGTGACAGTGGTCGCACTCACGACAACAGGGCTCACAGGCGCAGCGAGTCTGGCCCAAATCTTTGCGACGGAGCCTCCGTTTGCAGGCCGGGTCATCGTGGAGCTTGATACCGTGGTGGTGCGTGAAGGAGCAGCGAACGTATCCGTGCCGGTGTCCCGCATCGATGGATCGTTCGGAAACTCGACCTTCTCGTACGTGACAGTGAACGATACCGCGCTTGCCGGAGTAAACTATCGGTTCACGCAAGGGACCGCAACACTTACAACGAACGTCAAGAGCGGTGGCATCCTTGTTCCGATCATCGACGACGCGGTGTACAAGTCAAACACGACGTTTTTCGTGCTCGTGACAGATATGACAACTGCGCTGAGCACGCGGACGCAGGTCGTGATCACTGATAACGGCGACGCCGGGTTCCTCAGCTTCACCAGCGCTTCGTTCGCTTTTCTCGAGAACTCGGGCGAAGTCAACCTCCCGATCTCGCGTATCGGCGGAACCAGCCCTCCCGCGGTTGTTCAGGCGTTCATCGTGAGCCAGGATTCGAAACTGGTGTCCGGAGCGCCACGCTTTGAACTTCTCGACCCTGTGCTCAATTTCTCTGTGGGCTCAGAGGTTGTGAACCTTCGCTTGAAGATCCACAACGACAGCGACTACCAGATGCTGCGCGACTCGGCCAACATCAGCTTTGCGATTCTCGACGGTGGTCCGTTGCTCGGGCAGTTTCCATTCACAAATGTGTCGGCGGTTGACGACGGCGACATCTCTCCGCCAAAGCAGTGCTCAGGACTGCGACTTCTGAACGTCAGCGGCGGCTTCATGCAGCTACAGTGGACGCCGCCAATCGACAAAGGAGGTGAAAGCGTCGTGCTGTCGTATCAAGTCGACTTCAACATTAGCGGTGCTTTAGTGCTCTCGGCCGCTGTCAACTCGGAAAGCGAGTTCGTCTATGGACTCAACGCATCGACGACGTACACTGTTGCGGTTCGCGCAGTCAACAGTCAGGGCAGCAGTGTGCCTAGCAAGGCGTCGTTGCTGACGACGACTGTTGCCTCCCGCGCAAGCGCTCCGAGAAATGTCTCGTTGCTCGCCGCCTCAAGCTCCACACTGCTCGTATCGTGGGACCAGCCTATCGACAACGGCGGCTCTGACATCGTCCGTTACAAGGTGTACAACGTGACGAAGTCGACTGAAGCGCTCCAGGCATTTTCTCAAGTTTCCTGCGTCGTGCCGTCGGTTTGCCTCGTGAGCGGTCTCACCGCGTTGACGAACTACACGGTTCAAGTGCGTGCCTCCACGTTCCTTGTAAGCGATGGCATTCTCTCTGATCCACTCCCAGTGCAAACCTCAATTCCGGACATCCCAACGCCCCCTCCACTTGCAACAATCGAGGACGTCACGGCCGGAGCGATCAGCGTTGTGATGCACGATCCGGTCAACGTCGGCGGCTCCACGGTCCAATACTACCGGCTGTTCCTTCAAGCAGACGGCGATACCGAGTTTCCGATGATCTACGAGGATGTGTCATCGAGTTACACAGTGTACCGACTCAAGCGGAGTACGAGGTACAACATCAAGTATCAGGTCAAGAACAGCGTCGGTCCAAGCGCTTTCGGTGCCATCCAAAGTGTTACGACAAAAGAGAGGTCGCTACCGTCAGCCCCGCTGAATCTGGCAGTGATCAACAAGACCGGCGGCGCGGTGGAGCTCACGTGGGACGAGCCGCTCGACATTGGCGGACGTGACATTACAGGGTACGCGATTATGATCAAGGCGGCTACCTCCGATACGGACGACGTAGTTGGCTACGATGGTAAGCGTAACAGAACGCGAAGAGCAACCGTGTACAGCCTGACAGCATCGGCCGTGTACAGGTTCTACGTACTCGCTTACACGGAGATATCGAACTGCTACCAGCAGTCGGAGCGAGTTCCGAGCACTATCACGGTCGTCAGCACGCTTCCGCCGACGCTTCCGGGGACCGCGCCGTTGCTGCTTCTGAGCCGCTATACCGGAGGCATCATCGAACTTGCGTGGACAAGACCAGACGATACAGGCGGCGTTCCCATCATGCGCTACGTACTGTACTCGGTCTCAGCGACAGGAGTGCTCAAGCCTCTCTTCGAACCAGCGAGCGCCGACACACTCACGTACATCGACAGGAACCTCACAGAGGTGACGACATACTCTTACTTCGTCATTGCATCAAATTTGGTCGGAGAGAGCCCGCCAAGCGCAATTCTCACACGCAAGACTACCGCCGCAAGTCCACCGTCAGCTCCGCTGAATGTTCAGCAGCTTGCCTACAAGACTGGAGGCGCTGTCCAAATCGGCTGGGACCGTCCAATCGACTCTGGTGGCCAACCTCTCACTGGCTACTTGATCTATCGCGACGGTGCGGCAATCGGTGGCGATCTCCCCTCGACAGCCATCAGCTTCGTTGACAAGAGCAACCTCATTGCTGGAAGAAGCTACGAGTACACGATCCGCTCGTTCTCCTTGAGTTCGCTCGGTTCCGAGTACAGTGCAATCTGCACGGCGACAACATCAGCTGCATCGAAGCCGCAGATCCCGTTGATCGCTGCCATCTCCTCCAGTTCCAGCTCAGTTCAAGTGGACTGGTTGGCGGACCCTGACACCGGCGGCGTGCCAATCAAACTCTTCGAGATACAGCTGCTGCTCAACAACACAGTTGTTAGCACGTACACTGGGCTCGGCACTGCCTACACGTTTCGGAGTCTGCTTGCCAGCAAGCTGTACTGGATCACGGTGCTAGTATACAACGACGTCGGTACAAGTCCGAAACTGGAGGTAAACGCTACAACCTTAGCCGTCGCTCTTCCGGCTGCACCGATTCCTCCGACACCGATTTCTGTCTTCGGGGGCAACTTCACGTTGGATCTGGCGTCTCCAGTTGACCAGGGAGGAGCCGTGATCACAACTATGACGGTCTACGAAATTAGTCGGGGAAAAGTTGCGAATATTGCGCTCGGTGCCGGTGCCACGACAGCCCGCTACACTATGTTCAACCTGCTCCGCGAGACAGATTACTTCGTGTCCGTGTCCGCAACGAACGCTTTCGGAGAGGGCTCTCAGAGCAAGAGTGTTACCATCCGTACTGCACCGCTGAACGCTCCCGGGGCGATGTTTCTGCCGCCAGTGCTTCTCGACGCTACGGGCACGACCATCACGTGCCAGTGGATCCGACCGCAAGACACGGGTGGAGATCCGCTGAGCTTATCGTACGAACTGCGCTTGCTCGACACAAGCGTCGAGAGTCCCCCAGAGCTCCTCTTCCCGTCTATTGGGACGACAGGTACTGCCACCGGGTTGAAGTACGCGACGACCTATTCTGTGTCGGTGCACGCCGTCAACAAGATCGGTGTCGGACGGTTCAGTCTCGCATTGCGCTACAGCACACAGCCAGACGCCGCTGGCGAGTTCAATTTCGCGAGCGTGGCAGAAGTCGTGCGGGTCTTTGAAACCGCGACTCAGGTATCTCTGCTGGTGCAGCGCAAGAATGGACTGAGTGGCCGTGTCGTGCTCTCGTACAAGGCGGCGTCGACCGAGTCTAATCCAGCGACCATCGGAGTCGATTACGGACTGGCGCCCGGATCCTCGAGCTCGCTTGGCAGCATTACGTTCGATGATCTCCAAGTAGCTGCCAATATTACTGTCACGATCATCAACGACGCAGTGTACGAGAGCCCAGACGAGATGTTCTCGATCGAGTTGACGAGTGCAACCGGTGAAGCATCGAAAGGCGCGGCAACGATCGGGATGAACACCACAGCTCTCGTGCAAATTGTCGATGATGCGGACGCTGGCTACGTCAGCTTTAATCAGACCTCGTACGCGTTTTCAGAGGCAGTGCAGGCTGCGACCTTATCGATCGTCCGAGAAGGTGGGAGCAGCACTCGGATCGCACTCGCTATCTCTTTTGGCAACGGAACCGCGACTGTCGACCGTGACTACCGGCGGGTACTTGGGACCATCGTGATGGAGGACGGCGTCACGCAAGCCGACGTCAAGGTGTCGATCATCAACGACCGGATCTACGAGGCACCAGACGAGTTCTTCTTTGCCACAATCAGCGTCGTGACCGGGGGCGCGGTGCTTCGAAGCAGCACAGCAAAAGTCACAATTCTGGATGATGGAGACACATCGTTGCCGGGCGATGCGCCACCGCCCGAGGTTTTGACAAAGACTGGGGGCTCAGTAACGCTCTCACTCCCTCTTCCTATCCACAACGGCAGTGCGCAAGGCGAGCTGACAGGATACCGCATTCGCCTCAACAGCTCCATCACCGGGATTGAGATGGCCATTAACGCGAGCGCTACTGTGGTGCTGGGAAATCTCACGGCGCTGACGACGTACAACGTATCATTCGCCGCCGTGAACTCCATCGGACAAGGGACGTTCAGCAACTCGACCGATTTCACAACCGGAGAGGTCTCCGTCCCTGGCGGGATCCGATTTGTTGGACTGCGCGAGCAAGCTGGAGGCAGGGTGAAGCTCTATTGGTACGCCCCCGACGACACAGGAGGCGTACCGATCTCCAAGTACCGAGTGTATCTCGTCGATCCACTCGGATTGCCTCAAGTTGTGGCTACAAACTCGTTGCCGGTCCAAGAAGCGACGGTGTACGGGCTCAACGCCAGCACACGGTATTTCTTCGCTGTCCAGGTACGTGTGCCCTCGTCACAACTCATACAGAATGCGTGACGCACGTGCGACTGTGCTAACCGGTTATCCCTGTGGTGGTACGCGTGTTTGAACTGTGAGCAGGCAGGCAATCTCGCCATTGTTCCAGTGTTTGCTGGCGGATGGGGGAGTGTCGGCTCCGTCTTCAACTTTTCGACGAGCAAACCAACTCTTCCCGGTCCGACGAGCGTGTATCCTGATCTCACCTCCGACCCAACTGGAGGATCAATCCCGTTGCGATGGGATGTTCCGCAAGATACTGGTACGTCACGCTTGTTCATATCGCACGAGCAACGCTGGGCTTGCTCACGATGTTTGTGCATCTCCGCCACTTGCGGTGTTCATAGGCGGCGTCCCGATCACTGGCTACAGCGTTTACGCTCGGAATGCGTCAACTCCGTTCCGACTTCTGCGTACCGGCGGGTCAGATCCACGTTTGTCGGGGGTGATCTCGACACTGTACGCGGAAACGTGGTATCAGTCGTTCGTTCTCCCGCACAATGGTCAACCACCTGCAGACATTCTGGGTAACTTGTCCATCATCAGCGGCTCCAGAACGGCGCAGACGACGTCAGATCTGTCCAAAGTGTTGTCGACTGGTGCCGTGCTCAGTATTGTGGTGCGGCGCACGACTCGACGCAAAGGATTCTGAAGTCCGCTCTCGTTGCTAACAACAGCGTTCTTTGTTTGCTCACAGGACACTGGAGCGTACGTCGTGGTTGGAAACATGTCGACTGCTACGAAGAGCGCGGTCCCTCTCTTCAGCAAACACACCGGCGCTTCGATAACGAGTCGGAAAGCTCGTTTGATCGGTCAGGCGTTCTCGTTCGCCAACTTGAGTACGACAGCCGCTCGTGTTCCAAGCGCGCCACCACAACCGACACTGGTCCGCGCAACCGGAGGACTCTTCGAGCTGATCCTTCAATCCCCGAACGACACTGGCGGCATTCCGATGCAAGACTTTCAAGTGTTCATGAACGGCAAGAAGCTGGACGGCGACTTACTCGACAAGTCTGTCACCAAAGCAGGGCTCCAGATCACCACGCAGATATCCGTGGGCGGCCTCGTGCCGTTGACAAACTACACGTTTCAGATCGTCGCGGTGAACGCACTCTCCGTGTGCTCCTTCGACGAAGTCGCGAAGAGCGAGGCTTTGAATTTGATGACGACTGCGATCTCGCCTCCCGGCGTTCCTCAGATTGCGCGTGTTCGAGAGACCGGTGCCGGCATTTCGTTGCGACTGATCGATCCCCGAGACAACGGGGGCAGCGACATCAAGCGCTATACGCTCTACTACATGCTGAACGGCAGTACGGACGACTCGTGGTCGCTCGGATACAGCGGCAGCGCCTACGAAGCCGTGGTTGCTTCGCTGAAGTCATCGAGGACATATGCGTTCAGGCTGTCAGTCAACAACGGCTTCTTTGAATCGGCGAACTCATCCAACTTTGTGAGGTCGACGACTGCAGTTTCTGCCCCCGGAGCGTGTGTAGAGCCGAAGCGGGTAGCTGCAACTGGCGGGATGCTGAACGTGTCATGGGAGCTCCCGGTTGACGACGGCGGCTCTGAGATCCTCGACTACATCGTCACTCTCTCGTTGGACGCAGACGGATCGGGGAAGAAACTTCGCATTGTGAGTGACCGGTACTTTACGTTCTATGGTTTACTCCCGTCCACCGCATACCGTGTTGTGGTGCGAGCCAGAAACACCATCGACAAGGGACCAGAGAGCAATCCAGTGACGTTCACTACATCTGCTGGCTCGCCACCTGCAGGACCAATCGATATCGTTGTGCTCAAGACAAGCGGGGGTGCGGTCGTGATCTCATTCAACGAGCCAGCTGACCTGGGCGGCTCGAACTCCCTCGACATCATCTACCGAGTGTTTGTCAACGACGAGAACAGACTCAATCTGACATCGGACGATCTCGCTAATGCGCGCGCTTCAGTGTCGAGTAGCACTTCACGAAGACTGACGGAGACGAGTGACCATCGGCGGCTTGCAGCGTTATCGTTCAGCGGCGTTGTCGTCGGCGGGCTCGACCCGGAAGAGCTCTACGGCATCGAGATCGTGCCGGTTAGCGCGTTTGGGAGCGGAAAGTCAACGGAACCCGTGTCAGCTGCAACTACTACGCCGACTGTGTCGAGTCCGCCGCTCGCGCTGACACTTGATCAAGCCACGGGCGGGTCTCTAACGATGGCGTGGGAGCCTCCTGTGGATACTGGCGGAGTGCCGCTCGAAGGTTTCGCGCTCTACTTGGCAACCGTCTCAGGCGCTGGCCCATTCGCACTTGCGTGCACTGAAGCGCAAACACTGTGCATGATTGACGGCCTGTCACCGAGTACGGCGTACTGGTTCTACGTCGTCGCCCGAAACGATGTTGGTGACTCTATGCCGACGGCAACTGTTCGCGCCCAAACACAGACGATCACAGCGCCAAACTCTCCGCTCAACGTCCGGATCACGATGTTCGACGATGTTTCCGTCGAGTGCGCTTGGGACCCTCCTGCCGATTTGGGCGGCAGCTCAATCGTCAGTTACACGGTGCTTGTGCAGAGCCTTGACGGAACTATTACGCGACCAGCAACCGCGACAACCACAAGTTCCACCGTAGACGGGCTTGCACCGTCGGTACCGTACTCGATTGTCCTGGTACGCCTCTGCTTGCACTCGACTGCGTTTGTATGGTGTGAATGCATGAAGCTAACCTTTCACGGCTATCATGCAGCTTGCAAACAACCAAGCTGGGGCCACAAGCATCCCGAGCTATCCCGTGTACTTTACCACGGGAGATTCAGCGACTACGCTTCCAGCTCCTCAGATCGGCTGCGGTAGGTGATCAGGTTACGTGATGAGGTCGCAACTGCGGGTGTTCGCCGCGTCTGACACCATTGCTCTGCTCCTGCCTTCGATGCAGTCTCGCAGTCAACGATCGCACTGTGGTGGTTTCCGTTCCGCGGAGCGACGGGATATCACGTTGTTCGTGACGGTCTCGAATTCGCATCCAGCACGCTGACAAGTCTCATCGACACACAGGGGCTCACTCCTGGGACACGCTACGAGTACACAATGTTTGCGTACTTTGGCACCACCCGAGGGGCTTCAAGCGTGCGCGTTTCCGTAGACACTCTGGACAGCGCAGCAGGCGCAGGAGAGTCTCGCTGCGGCGGATACGTCGGGACCGTCAGCGAGCTCAACTATCAGGCAAGCTCCAGCAAGTCGTGGCACATTGAACCACAGCTTCCGTTCGACATCCTGACGCTCAAGGTACGCGTCTCTCCTTGTCAGCACCCGACAAGTACAAGCCTGAGAGCAAGAGCTGCTTTTCACTCTCATGCCTCTCCCTCTCTCTGTGGCAGTTCTCGAAGTTTGACCTCGAATGCGATCACGACCAAGTCGCTGTTCTCGAAAACGGTTCAGGCAAGTTGATTTGGCAGGGCGGATGCTTGCGTGAAGGCAGCGAGTTCGTGCTGCAATCGGCACGATCAGTCGTAGTTCGATTCGCAAGCGACGCGAGTGTCTCCAGATCCGGTTTTGAGCTGCGGTACGACACAAGTACACAGTCTCGACCGGCCCGGATTCCGCCACCCGGAGGCAATGGCAACGTGTGCTCCAAGCGTGGCCAGCGCCGGAACGATGGCTCGTGCAAGTGCAGTGTCGGCTTTATCGGTGAGGCGTGCGGAAGTCGCGCGATTTGCTGCAGTGACCGTGCACGTTGCTACGACGCCGTGTGTGATTTGGACCCACGACGACTGATCGTCGTTGCGGGAGAGCTGGGCGACGACGCACTTGGAACCGGTGTGATGATGGATGCCAGCGAGTCTGGCACAACATCGAAGGCAGTCGCCTCGCTCTCCAAAGCAATCAGCATGAGCTCGAGCGGAGACACAATATTCGTCTACCCTGGCGAGTACAAAGGGCTCGCGAACCGGAACCTGGCGATGCTCGCGAAGAAGGACATTACGATTCGTAGTATGCGCGGCTCGAATTGGACCAAGATCGACTGCGAGCGGCAGGGGCAGGCGTTCGACATCGCTAGCTCCACGGCGACCTTCGAAGGGCTGGCTATCCTGAATTGCGTGGCGGCCGAAGGGGCTGGACTGCGCATCGCTAGCAGTGCTGTGAAGCTGGTCGACGTCGTTATCACCAGCGCTTTCGCTATGCAACGTGGGGGTGCAGTGTACGCTACCGACGCGACACTCGTGGTGACTCAATCGGTAATCACCAAGTGCAGCGCAAGCAACGGCGCGGGTGGCGGCATATTCCTGGTTGGCTCCGCTCTCACACTGAATCGCTCAAGCATTTCCAGCTGCAGCGCTGCGAGTGGCGGTGCTATCGCGCTGTCAGCTGCAGCATCAGTGCTCGGAATCGAGGCGAATCTCACCGGCAACACGGCTTCGAGTGAGGGTGGGGCGGTGTCTGCACAAGGCGACGCGACGATTACTGGTGTCGCGATCAGTACCAACACTGCCGGCGTCATGGGCGGAGCAATCCTACTTCGCAACGGAACGTACCGGATCACGAACGTGACCGTGACCAGAAACAGCGCAGGCGCTCGAGGCGGTGGCGTTGCCATTGTCGGGCAAGTAGACGCGTCTATCATCGAGAGTTTGATTCTGGAAAACCGCGCAAGCGTTGCTGGGGGCGGGATACTCTTCCAAGGGATGGGCTTGCTCGCGTTTGCGGACACCACAGGCACGGTATACCCTGCAAGCTGGTTGTAGTGAGTCTCTCGATTACGGTCGACTGACACGGCGCTCGTCATACGCCCTCCAGGTGGCGGTTCTTCAACCTCGAGAGTCACTGTGATCCGTGGCAACAGTGCTGGTACGTCGCTTTGTGGCGATAGCTGAAGCCAACGGTTTTCTAGTTGTAAGTGGCTGCCGCTGACACTGATGATTTTGATGCGCACGCTCAGTGTCAGGCGCTGGGATTCAGATCGCAGATTCGACCGTGACTCTTACGAGTGGTCGAGTCGAAGCCGGCATTGCAGGGGCAGATGGTGGTGGCGGTGTTGCGATTGCAGGGAGCACTGTGAAGCTCACGACCATTGTGATCACGGCAAACAGCGCGCCGCTGTCGAGAGGAGGAGGGATGGCTATCACGAACTCAACTGTGGAGTGCATTGGGATCATCACAGTCAGTGCAAACACTGCACTGGGCGGGGGCGGCATCTTCTTGAGCGACTCAGCATTCAACGGCAAAAACTTTGCAACCATCAGCGCCAACGTCGCGACCGATACTGGCGGAGGCTGGTTCGTGCAAGGCACTGTAGTCTTGTCTGACGTGACCACCAGTGCTTGCTCGGCCTCCCGTGGTGGCGGCGCATACTTCTTCAACACGGCTACGAGCTTTCAAAGTGTCGTTTTCGACAGTTGCACAGCGAAGCTTTACGGAGGCGGGATGTTCACCACGAACAGCAACATTACCGCGGCGACGAGCGTTGTCGTCAAGAACTCGTCTGCCGTGCACGGAGGCGGTGTACACGCTGTCTCGAGTACCATCTCCGGTCAATTGCTCGTCACTCGATGCTCAGCGACAGAAACGGGCGGCGGTATGCGTCTTGAAGGTGTCACGACGCTCTCTGGGGTCAGCATTGGCTCTTGCCGAGCCAAGCTTGGAGGTGCCATCGCGACAATTAGCGCGGAAGTGGCAGCGCTGCTTCTCATCATAAGCGGGTCGACAGCGATGGAGCAAGGGGGTGGGATGTACGCAAAGGACTCGGACATTGTACTTCGAGATACCGTGCTGGGGAACCACTCGAGCGACAATCTTGGCGGCGCTATCATGCTGGTAAACTCCAAGGTGGTGCACACCAACGTGACGGTGAGCAACTCGGTCGCAAAAACCGATGGTGGAGGCGTGTACTTGTCTGCCAGCTCGCTAACACTGCTCGAAGGCTCCAGCGAGCTCTCTTCGCTCACGGGGAACAGAGCGAGCAACAGCGGCGGAAACATCTTTTGTACGATGACGTGCTCCATGGAAGGCTTGAACGTCTTCAGTGGCTGGGCCTCGCTTGGCGGAGGTGCAGCGTTCCGCTCCGCGATGGGAACTTTGCGGTCAGTGGTGCTCGCGAACAACAACGCGTCGACCTCAGGTGGTGGCGTCTACATCTCTGCATCTTCAACAGTTGGCTTCACGAGCACAGCGATCTCGCAGAACGGCGCTCAGATCAGCGGCGGTGGTATCGCGATTCAAGGATCCACACTCTTGCACGCTGGACTGAACGTCACTCTCAACGCGGCGCCAAAGGGAGGCGGCGTGTTCGTGTCTGGTGCCGTGGAGATGCGAGAGAACGCAACATTGATTGGCGGAGCGCCGTGTGTCGTCGCCGATAATGTGGTCACGGGTGCGACGGGTGTCGCCGCTGGAGTGTTCGTTGATACTGGCAGCCAACTAAACGCTTCCATGTTTGCAATCTCCGGCGGAAGAGCCTACACTGGGGGCGGGGTACTTGTGAAAGGTGGCTCCTTGATACTCTCTAGCTCCCTGGTCTACAAAAATGTGGCTCAAGGATACGGCGGAGGAATATTCATCGACACGAACAGCAACCTGACGCTATTGAACTGCTCCGTATTCAGCAACACTGCGTTCGAGCTTGGAGGCGGCATCGCTTCCAGCGGTGCACCTGGGATGCTGAACAGCGTGACAATGGACGACTGTCATGTGTATTCGAATCGCGCTGTCGAGTCTGGCGGCGGCATCGTACTTTCGCGCACCGATCTTGCCGGTCGAAACAACGACGTGTCGAGGAACTTTGTACGCAACGACGCTGGTGGTGGGCTCGCAGCTCTCTCCGAAGGGACAGTCGATATTCGCGGCTGGAACTTTGTTGACAACATGGTCGGATCCGGGAAGGTTGTTCGTGGCACTGCGCTCTCATTCGCTGGAGGCGTCAACGCAGTGATTACCAACTCGAACGTCCTCAGCAACCCAAGCGCGATGCTGGCGACGATGGGTGGTTTGATCTACGTGAAGAACGCGGCCACAAGCGTGCAACTGGTCAACTCGACACTATCCGACGGTCAGGCGCTCTCTGGGGGTCTTCTCTACTCGGAAGACGCGTCCGTATCAATCCTGAACTGTAGTCTCTTGAACGGCTGGGCTGACAACTTCGGCGGAGGGATCTTTGCGCAGAACTCGCGTCTCGAAGTTCGCGACTCGCTGATGGAGGGCAACATCGCCTATTACGACGGAGGTGGGATCTTCATCCGCTCTGGAGGTTCTCTGACAATGAGCAACGTGCGCGTGAATGCGAACCTGTGCCAAGACCGCGGCGGAGCCCTCTTCGTCGCCCCAGGCGCCAGTGTCGCGTGTGACATTGCTGACACGCAGTTCACGTTTAACCGCAACTTTGGTGTCGGCTCTGCGATCTTCCTCGGTCGCAAGAACTCAATCACGATGAAGCGATGCGGAGTGCGAAATAACGGCGACAAGTACAACGAAGGCGGGGCGATCTACGCGGTGGACGCTACTGTGATCATCGACACCACGATCTTCGAGTCCAACTACGCATTCAAAGGCGGCGCGATCGAGATCAGCCGCGATGCTGCGCTCACGATCCGAAATGCGACGCTGCGTAACAACTCGGCGGGTGTCTGGGGCGGTGCGCTGTACACGTCGGTGCGAGCGACAGCTACGTTGAGCAATGTCGTCTTTGATGGCAACCACGCTACTGAAGGCGGAGCGATCTACAGCATTGGCTCTTCAGTGGTATCGCTCGCAACCGTAGAATTGCGTGCTAACTCGGCGCTAAACTTTGGTGGAGGCGCGTCGATGAAAGGCAGTTCGCTACTCCGCGCGACTCAAGTCAGCTTCAGTCTCAATCGCGGATACACAGGCGGCGGTATTTCTATGGCTGAGAACGCGACGTTGGTGCTGTCAAGCGGCCGCTTCGAGAGCAACTCTGCCAAAGACTTTGGTGGCGCGCTTTACATCGACACCATGACGCGTTCCAGTGACAAACTTCTTCAGTGCTCGACCTCAGTCTTTGGAAGCAATAATGCGACTGCGGGGATGGACATCTACTGGGTTTATAGCTCGCGGTTCGCGTTCTTCGAGTGCGTCGACTCAACGTCGACAGTGTCGGCATCTGGAAAGCCGTTGGCGGCCACAAGTGCAACTCAGATTTCGGTTGGGTGGTGGCCGCCGACGGTGACCAGCGGTGTGAGCTTTGGCGTCGTGAGAGTAATGAACAAGTCGGTGATTCTGGCTCCCGAAGACAGTGCGCTCCAGGAAGTGATGAACAACCGAGATCTGTCGCGACCGAACGAGGCAGTTCTGTGGCCGACGGTCGTGGTGCGCGACTATTACGACGCGATCGCCACCTACGACAACGTGTCCAGCTGCAATGCAAAGCGTGTGACCGATGCCGTCGGGGAAGGCAAGAACGAGTCGTTCTTCTTCTCGCCTTCAGAGGACACTGCAGTGAGCGGCGGATACATTACGTTCATAGACGCAAAGGTCTACTCGGTGTCGCGGACAGAGTCATACGTTGTTGGGATCACGTGCACACTGGCGAACAACTTGAAGCGCTCCGATGCGGTTCGCATTACGGTCGAACGCTGCAAGACCGGGTTCCAGAACATCGAAGGGTACGACTGGGTCTGTTCTTATTTGAAGGAAGACTTGTAGCTCAAGCAACGGCTCACTGTGCGGTCGCTGTGCTGCTTTGCTACTTGTGTGTCCATGTCAACATCAGGGTTTGCGACCCGTGCAAGAAGGGGTACTACAGGTGCGTCAGTGGTGGTCCTCGATCGATCCATTAATCTTGCTTGCCTTAACGGAGCGTCTAACCGCGCTTGTGAGTCGTAGTTTGGATGGTCTCAAGTGCTACCTTTGTCCGCTTGGAGGGACGTGTGAACAAGACGACAGCAGTGGTGTATCTGTCGGTGTGAGTGCGCCGATCCGATCCGCCGGATACTACCATTGGGATGGTCGCGGCTCGTACCTTTCAGAAAGCTGCTCGAACCCATCGTCATGGGCACCAGGCGACCCGTGCAAGGACGTGGACGAGCAGAACATCACGAACCGGATATTCGCATGCTCAACGCGAGCAAACTTTGACAAGTTCTGGAACCGCAAGCGCGTCTACGCGTGTCTGTCGGGCAACGAGTACTACCCGTGCGATGTACGTTTTGTGCTGTTCAGAGCCGCTTTGCGAGTACACAACTGCTGAGATACGTGTGCTTCGCTGAACGCACTTTGTGGCTTGGTGGATGTGCTACCTGTGCCAAAAGATCTACTCGGCATGCGTTCAAGAGATGACCGGCATAACTAGCGCGAACGCACTCGGCACTCATAAGCAGCAGTGTCTCACTGGTTACACCGGCACCATGTGCGCCACGTGTGTTCGCGACTACTACAAAGTCGCCAACGGCATGTGCAAGCGTGAGTTCGATCTGACACACACTCGTTGCCATCGATATCGTCCTCCAACTTTGGTACTAACGGCAGCGTCTCGGGCTGCTTGTCAATGTGCAGCCTGCTCTGACCCGAAGGACCCAGCTGTCGCACGCGTGGCGAATCTGCTCGCGGTAGTGCCAGTCGGACTCGGTGTCGTCGCGTTTGTGCTCATCGCGTACTACTTCTACGACGCATCAGAGCGCGAGATCATGGAGCACGCAAAGGCAGCCAAGAAATTCCAGATCTACGACGCAGGCACCCGAGGTTCAACACTGCTGCTCGCGGCCAAGTTCTTCGTGCAGCAGCGTGCGCACGAACTCATGCAGCGCATCGGCGAGCGCGTGCGGAGATCCGGTACGAGACGGTACTTGTTCGATATCGCCCCCCAGTCGACGCCGATCCCCCCGTTCCGCGCCGAGAAGTTCAAGATCTTACTCGGCTTCTTCCAGATCTTCGGGGGCTTCAAGAAGGTGTACGAAATCCCGTGGCCGAGCGCGATGAGTCGGCTCGTCGATGTCTTCTCGATCGCAGACTTCAACATTGTCGACACGACCGGGATCGAGTGCTTCTTCGTGAAGAACTACTTCAACAACTACCGGTGCGCGTGCCGTGCCGGTACCGTGTGTATCCACTGCCCCTCCGCTCACTCTATGCGTCTCTGTTGACACTGCTCACACAGGCTCTCTGTTATCGTGGTCGTTGTTCTGCTCACACTCACGGGGTTGCTGCTCGTGTGGGGAGTGATGCGGTATCGCGTCAAGCTCTCGACGCTCCCTCGCCATTGCGTTCGCTGTGGGCTGCCCGTGTTCAAGATGCTCCGGCGCGAAGCACACACCGTGTCGCGGCGCTCGACGCTACTCTTGAAGCTGCGAGCCCAACAGGAGATCAAGAAAGCGCGTCTTCAGCGTCGCAGCTTCTCGACGCGGATGAAAGCGAAAGTGTGGACGCCAGTGGAATCGAACATTGACAAATTCCGACGCTGGTGGGGGACCACGCGTGTAGGCAAGCGCGTTTACCGACTCGTCACAGTCATGCAGCTCCCAGCGTCGTCATCCGAGCACTACCTGTCGTGCCCGACATCGCACCACATCCAGAGCGGCGACGTCCAGGGAATGGTCGTGCGAAGCAACCTGCGGCTCTGGCGCGCTCGCATCCGACTGCGTCTCAACTACCGATCGTACCAGAACAAGTGCATCAAGCTCTTCTTCTGGTGCGAGAGTGCCTGTCTCTGGTGGAGACATGGCGTGCTCTTCGTCAGTGCAGCTACTAACTGTTGTGTGTCTTTGTGTGTGTATGCGTCTGTTTGGTGCACTTGCTGCTGAAGGATTATGCTGTTGTTCTATCCGGAGCTGAGTCAGCGCGTGATTGGGCTGTTCTACTGCGAAGAGATCGGCAGCAAGTGGTACATGAGCCGATACAAGAGCTTGCTGTGCTACGAAGGCGACTGGCTGTACTACCTTCCCATGACAGCAGTCCTTGCTGTCGTCTGGGTGATCGGTACGCTACCTGTCGCATAGGGGGACACCACGTCGTGCTCGACGTGATTCGTACTCTTGTCCTACTTACAACGTCTTCTGTTCACGTTTGCCACGGATGCGTTCTTGAACGCTTCCTGCATGGCGACTCGCAGGCGTCCCACTGCTCTTCTGGCTCATTCTTTTCTTCAAGCGCCGGAACGGAGTGGACGAGAACTTGCTGCTGCTGGACGAACCCTCGAATGCGCAGCTCAAGAAGCGCTTGCTGGGCGAGATGCGCCAAGACCTGGCGAACCGCGGACTCCAGTTCGATGAAGAGAAGATCACGATGTTCGAGAAAGACCTACTCGCAGAGTATCTCTGCAACAAGAACCTCAATGTGCGCTTGGAGCTGAGCGCTACACACTTGTGCTCGTGGGAAAGCACGGAAGCTGACGTGTTAGTGTTGTGTTCGCCACCGCACAGGAGCCGAGCACGGTCGCCCAAGTCGGCTTCATCTACTTTTCTTGTGCGTTCTGAGGGGAATCTCGGTAGCGCTGTAGTACTACTGGTTTGCTGATATGGCAGTGCTATGTATCTTGCTCACGCTGCTGCTGGTTGTTCTGTGCAACGCAGACGGCTCGCGCTTCTGGTGGTTCGAGGTCTGGGATCTCGGGCGCAAGCTGCTTCTGAACTGCGTCATCAACTTGCTGGCCAAAGCGGGGGCGAACCGGATTATCGCAGGGCTCATCGTCTTGTAAGCTTCCTTTTGCTCTCGACGTGTTCCGTCCATGTAGATGTCAGCGGAGATTGACACCCGCGGTTGCTCATTCCTTCCCATGCATGCCTTCCTGCTTTCCAGGCTCGTCTACCTCTCAGTGATGCTCTTCTTCCAACCGTACAAGGAGCCGTCTGACAGCGCACTTGCCGGCGTGATCCATATCCAGCTATTCATCACACTCTTCTGTGAGATTATCCTGCGTTCTCCCTTCTCCCTTCCGGGAGTCTGTGACTTGGCAACCCGCATACTCACGTGCTGTTCTCTCTGCTGTCTAGGCGGACTAATCCTGAAAATGGGATCGCTGTACCTGGAACCTGGAGTAACCTCATTGCTCACGTACGTGACCCTGACCACGAACACCGCGACGCTGCTTTACGCGATCTTCAGCATCGTGTTCGAGAAGGTCGACGCCGCTCGAAAGCTGCGTAGTCGCGCTCGAGAGGAGCACCGACGGGCAATCCAGAGGCACGTGGTGAAGCTGTGGCGCCGAGCATACGGATTCGCACTCACAGAAGTGTATCTTCGAGACCCAACAATCCGTCCAATGCCCGTGTGCATCATCATGGAGCTCGCACGGCGCGACAAGTTCGAGCGAGAACGCGAGGCTCTCCGAGTACAGCTGGAGCTCGCGACTGTTGCGATCGGCAACCCACACGATATCCAGCGTGGAAGCAACGACGGCGTACGAAGCGAGAACCAAGTCGATCTGGACTTGGAGGAGGTTGCGAGATAGCTGCAGTGGTTGTGTGAGTGTTGATGTTGCTTGAGTGGACGATGTTGTCAAAAGATCGCACTGCAATACACTCTCCATGCATGCATACGCATACGGCACCATGCCGACACATTGCTGACACCACTCACCACAATGTGCTTCACCCTCGCTCTCCTTCGGGATCTTCATTACGCTGACAGCGCCTTCGATGTCGATTTCGACATGGAAAGTGAGAGTTGACTGGAGTTCGCCTGTGCGATGAAATCCTCGTCCTGGCATCACTGACAGCTCCATACTCCCGATGGAGCAGCTCTACTGACAGAGCTGCTCCATCGGGAGTATGGCGCTTGAGCGCGTTGAGCGCAACGGTGAGCAGTCTCGTCTCAACGTCCTCGGCTCGCTACGAACATCAAATCAAATCTATTGTCCGAGCCGAGAGTATGTGTAATTTTGAAACTCGCGCCAAACTCTCATATCCCGGGTTACTTCACTACCAATTTCACACCACCCACCCAGAAAAAACGAGCATCACAACCCTGGTTTCGCGTCTCCCCCTGCCTGCCCGCCGTCACGATGCACATCGAAGAGATCATCCTCGACGGCTTCAAGTCGTACGCGACGCGCACGGTCGTGAGCGGCTTCGACCCGCGCTTCAATGCGATCACGGGGCTCAACGGCAGCGGCAAGTCGAACGTGCTGGACGCCATCTGCTTTGTGCTCGGCATCACAAACCTCTCGCAAGTGCGCGCTGCGAACCTCCAGGAGCTCGTGTACAAGCAGGGCCAAGCGGGCGTGACGAAAGCGAGTGTGACGATCGTGTTCAACAACCAGGACGCCAAGAGCTCGCCAGTCGGGTACGAGCAGTACGAGCAGATCTCAGTCGCGCGCCAAGTCGTCATTGGCGGCCGCAACAAGTACTTGATCAACGGCCACACGGCGCAAGTAAGCCAAGTGCAGAACCTCTTCCACTCGGTCCAATTGAACGTGAACAACCCGCACTTTCTCATCATGCAAGGCCGGATCACCAAGGTGCTCAACATGAAACCACCCGAGATCCTCGGGCTCATTGAAGAAGCGGCCGGTACGCGCATGTACGAGAACAAGAAGCAAGCCGCGCTCAAGACGATGATGAAGAAAGAGAAGAAAGTCGACGAAATCAACGCGATTTTGGCCAATGAAATCACGCCGACACTCGAGAAGCTCCGGGCCGAGAAAACGCACTACCTCAAGTGGGCCGCGAACAACACGGAGATGGAGCGGCTGCAGCGCTTCTGCGTCGCGTTCGACTTCCAGAAAGCTCGGGACGCGCTCCAGAACACAGCGCACACAGTCGAACGCATGCAGCAGACGCAGACGGACGCTGCGGCACAGGACGCCGAGCTGGACGCGGCGGTCACGGAAGCGGCACAAGAGGCGGCGGCGCTGCAGAAGCGACGCGAGAAAGAGATGGGTAAGGAGTTCCAGAAGCTCAAGGACGACGTCGAGAAGATTGAGAAAGAGATGGTCAAGTTCACGACGAAGCTCGCGCACTGCCAGTCGTCGATCGAGACGCAGAGCCGGGCCGAGGCGGCAGGGGCTGTGCAGCGCACGGAGGCCGCCCAGAGCATGGCGAAGCTCGCGACCGACGTCGCTGCTGCGAAACAGAGCGTCGCCCAGGTTGAAGCGCGCTTCGCCGCGAAGGAGACCGAGTCGAAGGAGTACCAGCGGCAGATCCAGGCGTTGAACGCCGGTATGGAGCAGAGCGGTGACAGCGGCGACGAGTCGCTCTCGGAGCGCCTCGCAGCCAAGCAGCGCGAGCTGCAGGAGACCCACACGGCCATCAAACAGACCAATATGAAGCTCAAGCACGTCGAAGAGACGATCAAGCAGAAGCGCCAGCAGCTCCAGCAGACCAAAGACACGAACCAGAGCCTCGACCGCGAGCGCGAGCAGAAAGTGCGTGAGCTCGAGAGCATGCGTCTCAGCATGGGCGAGTTCACGGACCGCTTCGACCCGCGCGAAGAACAGCGCCTGGTCGACGAGGTCAAGGCGCTGCAGCTTAAGATCTCGTCCTGCGAGCGTGAAGTGGACGATGCGTCGCACGGACTCTCGTCGCGCCTCGACTTCAAGTACACGGACCCGTACCGCAACTTCCAGCGGAACAGCGTCAAGGGCGTGCTCGCCAAGCTCCTGGAGACAAAGCACGAGTGGTCGGCGCTCGCGCTCGAGATCGCTGCGGGCGGCAAGCTGTACCAGATCGTCGTGGACAACGAGAAGACAGCGAAGGACATTCTCAAGTTTGGGCGGTTGATGAACCGCGTGACGATCATCCCCCTCAATCGGATCTCGCGCCGCACAGTCGAGCCTCGTAAGGTCCAGAAAGCGCACCAGGTGGCGGCGCAGTACGGGGGCAAGGTCTGGGACGCCATGGAGCTGATCCACTTTGACCACGCGGTTCGTCCCGCGATCGAGTACGCGTTCGGAGCGTCGATCATTTGCGAGACGAGCGAGATCGCCAAGAACGTGACGTTCCACAAGGACATCAAGGTGCGCACAGTGACGCTCGACGGCGACTCGTTCGACCCGGCTGGGACGCTCCAGGGCGGCTCGGCGCCGTCCAGCGGGGCGCCGATCCTGCTCAAGCTCCACCACCTAATCACGAGCACGCGCGCGCTCAGCGACATGCGCCGCGAGTACGACGGCGTCTGCCGCACGCTGGACGCAATGAAGCAGGTACGTCGAAATGTCCTGGCACCGGGCGATGCCGTGCACAGCACTCATGGCGCCTTGAACGGGAGGCGGGGCATTCAACTCACAGTCGTATGCATGTTGACTGACATCGTTGTTTGTTAGGACGGCGACCGCTTCCGCAAGATAAACCAGCAGATCGAGTTGAAGGAGCACGAGCTGCGCTTGCTCGACGAGCGCATCGCCGACAGTGCGTACGCGCAGCTAGAGCGCTACGTGGCCGAGTCGGTGGAACAGCTTGAGGAAGGGAAAGCGCTCTTGGTCGCGAAGAAGGACGCGGTCGTGCAGCTTACGAGCGAGGTGGCCCGTCTCGAGTCCGACATCACCAACATGAAGCAGTCTCGGCAGTCGAAGATCGGCGTACTCGAAGAGCGCTTTGTGATCTCGAAGAAAGAGCTGCAGCAGCTTGGGGCGGAGCGGAAGGCGGCAGAGCAGGCGCTGTCGGAGCTGGTCCTCGAGTCCGAGTCGGCCGAGCAGGACCTCGACGGCGCCGACGAGAGCGTGGTGGGGATCCAGAAGGAGATTGCGGCGCTGCGCAAGGAAGAGAAGAAGCTCGAGGACAAGGTGGCGGAGATCCAGCGCACGTACACGGCAGCGTCGAGCAAGTTGGAGGAGCGTCGCAGCCACTTGACGCTGTACGACCAGCAGCTGAAGGACCTCGCATCGAAGCAGAGCGAGCTGGCGAAGCAGAAGAGCTTGCTCGAGATCGAGCGCAAGAAGACCGAGCACAAGATCACGCGGCTGCTGAAGGAAGAGAGCGAAGCGAAGCACATAGTGAAGAAGCTCGAGAAGACCCACCCGTGGATCGAGACAGAGAAGGAGTTCTTTGGCCGGGAGCACACGGACTACGACTTCCAGCGTCGAGACCCCGCGAGCGCGACCCGTCGGCTTCTGGAGCTCAAGGAGACGCAAGGCGCGCTGTCGAAGAAGATCAACAAGAAGGTGATGGGTATGATTGAGAAGGCGGAGCAGGAGTACCAGGGACTGATGAACAAGCGCCAGATCATTGAGAACGACAAGGAGAAGATCACGTCGGTGATCAAGGAGCTCGACACGAAGAAGAACGAAGCGCTCGAGACGACGTGGGTCAAGGTCACGAAGGACTTTGGGTCGATCTTCGGCACGTTGCTCCCGGGCACAACCGCCAAGCTTGAGCCTCCGACGAACGGTGCGTGTGTGGTGCTGGTGATTCTGTCGGGCTGTGACCCGATCGGGTCTTTGGTATGGTTGGGTGTCTTGACGGTTGACCCAATATGCTCATATATATATCTTTATCTATCGCTTGTCTTGTGTGAATCCTGCCACAGGCACGATTCTGGACGGACTGCAAGTCTGCGTTGCCTTCGGCGGCGTGTGGAAGGAGAGCCTGACGGAGCTGAGCGGTGGCCAGCGCTCTCTTCTCGCGCTGTCACTCATCCTGTCGCTGCTGCTCTTCAAGCCAGCGCCGATGTACATCCTGGACGAAGTCGACGCCGCGCTCGACCTCTCGCACACACAGAACATCGGGCAGATGATTCGTTCGCACTTTTCGCACTCGCAGTTCATCGTCGTGTCGCTCAAGGAGGGCATGTTCAACAACGCAAACGTCGTGTTCCGCACCAAGTTCGTGGACGGCGTCTCGACGGTCTCGCGCACAGTGCCGTCCAAGTCCAAGAGATAGAGCGGTGCAGGTGACAGACCGTCCCGCAGGCAGGCAGGCAGGTGGCACGTGGTGAGTGATGTCGGCAATGCCTAGACACGGTGTCGTATGCGTGCATGGACAATGTATTCGCTCTCTCAAGTCGAGTGTTTCGATCATGTTTGATAGTATTGCGTTGCTATCAATTCCAGTATTTGTATCACGCACTGCCCGCAGAGGAGTTATGTGGAATTCATCCCATGCTCTGGTTACGTGGATCAGACAGTGGGCATCGTGAACGAGGGGGAGGAGATATGGTGATGACGGAGAGTACACAGAAGAGTGAATAAGAGCGAGTCTGTGAGTGATAGAGGTCTTGACTGTCCCGCTACGCTGACAAAGTGTGTGACAGAGAGAGCAGAGTTGGTGTGGCTACCTTATCATGTTGTGCCACACTACTCACTTGCTCCATCTCACGAAGTCTCTCGCGCCGTCACGGTCGCCGCTGCTGTCGCTTAAGGCAGTACCTTGAAGCCGCGGTGCTTGGCCGTCTCAATGTCCTGGGCGTGCTCCAGACCCAGGTAGTTCGTCATGAGCTTGTTCACGTACGTGTTCTCGTGCACGCCGCGACACATCTGCTCGAACGCGATTGGTCCCTTGCAGTACAGGTTGACGTCCGTGCCGACGTGGCCGATTGTCGTCCAGCCGATGGCCGCCGGCTTGCTGATCACGTGGCCCAGCTCGATCATGACGTCGTTCAGGTCGCGCGTCTTGTTTACCGCCTTTTCGATCTCCGACTTGAGCTTCACAGTGTCCGCATCCGCTAGCGCCGTGACGTTCGTGTACGTCTTGAGCAGGTCGGTCGACGAGTTGAGAATGCTTGCCTTGCACGTGTCGTTCTTGCCCGCCGCACAGTCCTCCGTCTTCCACACCGCACCAAGCTTTGCCGCCATCGCCTCGGTCGACATCATCTGCTTCTGCAACGCCGTCGGAAACCACACGTACGGCGAATCGCGACCGAGCGTGAGACCGCCGGTGCCATGGTCGGCCGCGGACACGAATGCTGTGTTCGGGGATCTCTCGAGGAAGTCGTTTACTACACCAAATGCCTCGTCGAACGTGATGGCCTCCTTCGCCATTGTGCCTGGGTCGTTCGAGTGACCGGCGTGGTCCACGCGCGAGCCCTCAATCATCACGAAGAAACCGTTCTTCTTCGCCTGTGCG
>JAASFJ010000085.1:0-44278 GCA_023333755.1 Globisporangium uncinulatum | reverse complement strand
GTCCATCCATTTGTGTGGTCTCGATCTGCGAGCGGTAGTGCTGGAAGCGCGGGAGAGTGTCCAGCTTGTCGTCGACGTAGGCGAGCATGCCGTCAGCGAGGTCAGTGGCGATAATGTGCGCACTCTGGAGGCTCTTCTCCGCGTCCGTGATAGTAGCTCGCGCTGGCTTGGGTGCCAAGTACTTCTCGGCAAACGCAAGACAGAGAATACCAGTGCCGCAGCCCACATCGACGAATGTCGCAGGCTCCACACGACTTCCAGCGACGTCGAGAATGCGCTGGTGCGCGAATTGGAGCGCGTCGCTTGCCCAGAACGAGACGAACGACCCCGCCGTGCGCTCGTACTCATCGGCGATCTTGGACCAGTTCTCGTTCGAGAAGGCTTTCTTGATAACGGTTGACATCTTGGATGGAGAGGAGTATCGTGGCTTGACCCTTGAGCTTGAGTCGTCACCTGGTGACGACTGGCGGAGTGAGAGCAAGGAGCTCACTGTGTGATCGAAATCGGCAAACCAAGTCTCGGTTTTCTCGTAATCTTACTTCGTCTGACCTTAAGCTGGCACGTCGCCGGCTCCAAAGCGGCTCCGGACACAGCAACGACAGTGGCACCAGTGGCTGCAGGGTCGCCGTTTGACGTGATGCGTTCGCTTGAGGAACTTCGCGTGGTTCTCCTGACCGATACGTTTGAAAACACCAGATTGTTGTGCAGCGAGTGGACCTAAGCCACTCGTAGCTTTGATCGAGTGATAAGAGCAGTGCATCTCGACGTCACAAAGTCCAGCAGCCTGAGCTCGTTCGCAATGTTGCCGTCACCAACTCGCCAGGACGACGGAACAAACGTGGCGCTTCGCCGCTGCATGGAGTCGATGTCGGTCGCGACGGTGCCGACCTCCTGGAGGCCGTCCTTAGACGATGGTGAGAAGTACTTCTCGGCAAATACGCCAGTGCCACACCCGACATTGATACACAATGATGGGGACAGAAGCCACAACAAACAAGAGCACGCGCCTCTTGTTTCGATAGCCACTGAATGCGACCGCACTTACGCACACACGCACACACGCACATACACACTCTCTTCTACCCGCTGGTTGAAGGCGCTGCTGTTCGACGACCCCTGCTCACGACAAAGATGTTCGCAACGAAGTCGACCGTCAGCGGCCGGGACGACCACTTCACGTCTTCGAAACTCGGCTGAGACTCGTCTCCTTGGCCCACAGTGACGGCGAAGCCTCCCTCCTTCACGAGAGCGCCGTATAGGTAGTCTGCGAGACGCTCGCGGGGAATACGCTCGAGAAAGCCGACCAGTTCGGGGCTCACGAGCATCGAGTCGACGAGCGCGCGGGGAGAACTGAACGCGACCGAGTGCCGAGTGCGAAAAACCTCGACGTCCGCAAACCCGGACGCTTCCAGTTCACCCGCGACAGTCTCGAACCCCATCATTGCGGACGGCAACGCAACAGCTCGATGCTCGTCGCGCTCAGCCCACTGTCCACTGCCTCTGGAGAGCGAGGTTCGTCGAGTCAGCTTCGCACAGCCGTCCATCCAGCGAATGATCGCGCTCTGTGCGTCCCACGCTGTCGCGACCAGCACGCCGTCGTCGCGGAGCACGCGCGCAGCTGAACACCACGACTTGACGCGGTCCGGGAAGATCGACAGGCCAAAGTTCGAGCCGACAATGTCGACCGAGCCATCCTCCAGCTTGTCGAGCACTTGTCCGTCCATCTGCACGGTCGTGATCCGGGATCGAAACGACTGGAAAGTCGGATGCCTATCCAGCTTGTCGTCAACGCGAGCGAGCATAGCGCCAGCGAGATCCGACGCAATGATGCGTGCGCGTCGGAGACTGTGTTCTGCCGCGCTCACTGCGCCGCCTAGGACAGACTGCGGCCGGTTTGAGTCGTACTTCGCTGCGAACGCGAACGACAGCGCACCTGTGGCGCACCCGACGTCCACAAACACTGGCACGCGGCCTCGATCGCTGTCGTTCGGCGGCGTCGCGAGCATTGTCGCACTCCGGTCGACAGCCGCAAGCATCCGGTCGTGGGCGAACGTGAGTGCGTCTGTGACCCAGAGGGACAAGATCGGCTCCCACTCGTGCTCAAAGCTGGTAACGAATCGCTCGATGGGTCGCGACATTGGGACTCGTCTGTGCTCAACAACGACAACGTCGCTGTCGGTTTTGGTCGGGGTCGCCACAGTAGCCGGAGATCCAGTTGAGTGATCAGGACTCTGGTGCGAGTCGTCGTCACGCTGGGCTGTCGCCGACACTGTCGCAGTGAGCGCGTCGTCCCCTGCCGCGCGGACTACCGCGTACTGCTTGTACGCCGTAAGCGAGAGTCCATGGTTGTGGCTAAGCACGGCTTTCGTCACCACGACCATGAACCGATCGCCCCGCCACTGGAGCACGACGTTCATCTACGGGACGCAAGTGCAATCCTGTCAGCACCCATCTCTTCTCTGCCCCTTCCCCCTCATATCCCCAGTGGCCTCTCATGCGCCTTAGACGTACCCTCGCTTTGCATTCAATTGGCCGCGTCTCGTGCCACTTGCGCTTGCCGGTGCCTCTGTACTGGTACTTGCCCGCGTGTGTGCACACGAGCGTCTTGGAGTACGAGCCCCACTCGGCAGGGATGATCCGCGCGGTCGACGCAGGCGAGCTCTGAATGCGCCGGTTCCGCTCGTCCACGGACGTCGTTGTGCGCAGGCGGAAGCGCTGTTCGTGTGGCAACAGTGAGTCAAACTGTCGTACCACCACTACCACACACCACCACACGAACTCAGAGAGGAAGGGAGGCAGCAAGAGAATCGCACTTGGTAGGACTTGGCCTGATACACAGTCAGGTACGCGAAGAACTGATCCCAGCCCTCGAACACTGAGGCTTCGAGCGCTGGCGCCTCCACAAGCGCATCAACGCGCTCGAACGCGAGGCCGCTCGGCGTCGCTGGCCGGTGCGAGCGCTCCCCTGGCGCAGAGGACGCGTCCGTCGAGCTCTCTGCGTCCTCGCGGTCGCTGCTCTCGGCCGCTGAAGGCGTCGGCAGTGGCGTCAGCGTCGGTGTCGCCGAAGGTGTCAATGTGGGCGTCACTGGCTTGGCGCTCATGGTTGGAACGGAAAAGTGGAAGTGGTGACCTGGCAGTTTCGAAAGGGCGGGGTCCCTCGATTATATCACGCAAGACCAGACTCATGCTTTTTGGCAACATTGTTGAAATCCGACAACCGAGTCCATCGAATGTGACAAGCAGCTCCAGCACCAACTCGTCCACCTATCTGTTGGCTACGTGGACACACGACCACAGCACCCGCAATCGGGTTGCTGAGCACGAAAGCGTGACGACAGCGACTGTCGTGCCGACTGTCGTCGCTATGATGCTGTCGCTGAGCCAGAAGACCTCGAGGGTCTCGCGCGTCCTATCCGGTTCATCTGCTCAGACTCCTGCGACCGTCACAGCGCCACGTCGACCAGCATCTCACCACCGCCACTGCCATTCTGCGTCGTCTCCCTCTCTCCAGCAACGAGCCTCTGTCTTGAAGCACACAAGTGTCGTCACTCCAGTCACTTCATTCGTTACGACGTGATGTGGAACGACGGGTCACCGCCGCCGCTGCTCTTTCGCGTGCACCCCGCGCTCTTTCGTCCTGGACGCCTTCCTCTTCCCGCGTCCTGGCGTCCCATCCCCCGCCTTCATCTCCTCCGCTGTCTCGCGCTTCACGCGCACCAGCGTCTCCCGCAGCGTCGTGCCCTCGGACGTCTTCGTCTCGGTTTCTTCCTCACTCGCACTGTCGATCACAACGACTTCCGTCTCCTTCTCTTCCTCCTCCTCCTTCACTCGCGGCGAGAAGACGAGCGGCCGCGACCGCCAAGCCGACCCGAATCCTCGCAGCCGCACGTCACCTCGGAAGCGCTTCAAGATTCCGCTAAGAACGACAATGTGGTCAACCGGTTGCTCGTGATCCGGACCGCTCTCAGCTTTCAACTTCGCGTGCTTGAGGTTCTTTGGGACCGCTTAGTGCGTCCTTGGGCTTGGAATGCCGTCTTCGTCATCAGCAAAGAGAGCATTGATACCGACCATCCGGAGGACCATGTAGTGCCCTCTCAAGACGGATTCTTGCTCACGGACCTCGCCGACCTTGCTCGCGACCTCACGCTCGAGCTCAGTCACCTCATTCGCTAGTCGCGCGTTCGCCAGCGCACGCTCCGAGCCTGGAGCCGCCACCTGCATCGTCTAGAGAAGCGCGAGCTCGCTGCTTTTCGCTGCCAACTCGCCTCTCGTTGCAAATAGTTCGTCGCCGAGACTGAGGATCAAGTGGATCGTCTCGCGAGCGAGGATGCGCTTGTCATCGCCGCCGCCACAATCTACGTCAACTGTTGGGTCAGCTGCTGCTAGCGCTGCCTGCAGCTCTCCGCGTACGTCGCCCACCGCTGCCGCTATAATCTGCGTCAATTGCTGTGTCAACTGCTGCTGCAGCGCGCGCACGAGGTCGTCGCTTGCGTTGGTGGTCATGCCCACAATCTGTCAAGGTACAGTCCTGATTTCCTTTGATTGACAAGCTATGTACGACATATAACTTTCACATACAGCCACAAGATATGCAGATATTACAAATCCCCTTGTTCCGCCCCACCCGCCAGTTTTCGAGTCTCCACTTGCCAAGTGAGCGTGTCGAAGCGAGTGACCGGAGCGACTGCGACTTACGAAGGCTAAGAAAGGAAGCGATGGCAACGTCTCGACGCACGACCGTCAACAGCAGCCGACGGGGCATCCCCGCACCCCCACTCCCGCTCCCAACAGCGAAAAAGAAGAGCGCAAGCGCCGCCACCATGCGCGTGAAAAGCGAGGCCAACGTCGCGACAGACCCACTCGTCGCGCTCCAGCAGCAGCTCTCGCAGCAGCTCTCGCAGGCGGTCGAGGACACGGTCGGCGCTGTGTGCAGCGACTTTGCACGCACACTGCGGCGGCCAGCAAAGAGTGTCGCATCGGCGTCTGGCGCTGCTGCGTCCACTGCCGACTATGAGCTCTACTACAAATGCTGCAAGCAGCTCGTGACGTACATTGCTGCGAACATGACGACGTCGCCGGACTTTGCTGCGCAGATGGACCGGATCATCCTCGCGTGCCACAGTCGCGCGTCTGAGCGTGTGTTGCGCACTGTAGCGACGAAGAACGTCTGGTTCCACCGTCGCGACGGCCGGGCGGACGGCGACAAGGCAGCCGACGAGGACGACGAAGAGGAAGAGGAAGAAGAGGAAGAAGAAGACGACGACGTCGTGGAAGTGCGGCGGCCGTCGACGCGAGGGGTGTCGTCGGCTCCACAGAAGTCGCCTGTACGTCCAATCAAGAAGGAGAAGAAGTCACCTGCGCGTCCGACACGGTCGACTGCCAAGAAAGTGACCGCGCTGCCTCCGCGTGCAGCGTCGAAGCGTCGGGCGTCGGCTGCGTCCATGGCGGACACGTCTCCGCCTGCGTCGAAGCGGCTGCGGCCAGCCCAACGCCGCTCGCTCCCCCTCCCGACGTACGACGACAGTGACGATGACGACGACACTAACAACGGCGAAGTGGACGCGGACGAACCAGCAGACAGTGTCGACGAGTCGCACGCAAACGACGACGCGACCGACGACGTGGCGTCGAACCAGCCGCACTACGATGGACCCGACGAGCTGCTCGACTTTACCGACCCCGTGCGCGACATGTGCTATGTCGACAAGCGCACGCCGGCGCAGACCAAGTTCTTTAAAGAGCGGCTGCGCAAAGCGATCTTGTTTGTCGACGCGCAGCTGTGCAAGCCACCGCCTGGGCAAGTGTGCGGGAGCGACTGCAAGAAGATCCGCGCAGTCATGTGCGATCGGAACTTGCCGTGTCGCAACAAGATCTGTCGCGTGTGGCACGACGTCGAAGTGCACATTGACCGGTGCCAGAACACGCACTGCGAGCTCAAGAACCGCGTGATGCTGCGTGAAACGATGCACAAGATTGACCACAAGAAGCTCCAGATCCAGCAAGCGAAGCTCGAAGTCGCGTCGAAGAAGCGCGAACGCGACACGATCAAAGGCGACGAAACCGACGAGCGCGAGCAGTTTATCGAGCTCACGCTGCTCACGAACGAGATTGAACAGCTCGAGAGCGACATTGCAGCAGCAGAAGAAGAGCTCGGGATCTTGAACGGCACGAAGAAAGCGTTCTGGGCGTGCTTGAATGTGGTCGGCATTGAGCTCAAGGACGACGTCGCCGACGGCTTCCCAGACTTGGCGGCGCACTACGTGAACAAGAAGCCGTTGACGCTCAAGCCGCGGGCACCGAAGCGGGCAGCGAAGGACATGGCCGCCAGTGTGCTTGCGACGACAAGTGCGTCGCACTCACCCGAGTCGCGCCAAAGGGACGCGGATGCGGCGCCGAACGACGACGGGCCGTTCAGTCCAGGTGGTGCCAGTACTCCTATGGCGCCGATCACACGACGCACGACGCGTCGGAGCACGACCAAGTCGTTCCAGGCCATGTCGATGGACGCAGTGAGCGCGGAGAGCGACGACGAGTCCAAGAGCGCCGAGTCGAACGATGCTGCGAGCGAGCGGGAGGAGTCCAAGAGTGCGGGCGACGAGAGCGCCGAGAGGAGTGTGACGAGCAGCATTGAAGCGGCTGACGTGGTCGAAGAGTGTCAGTGGGAGCACTCGGGTGCCGCGAGCGACGGAGACACCACTGAGGCTGCCGAGAGCCGAGTCGCCGACTCGGCGGAGAGTCAAGCGATGACGCAGGTGCTGAGCGACTTGCTTCCCGACACGGAAGCGTACGAGTCAACGCAGACCGAGTCACGGGCGGTCGTCACGGCGACGCGCGTCGAGATAGCGGCAGCGACGTTGTTGAGTGTCGGCGACACGCAGACCGAGTCGCAGCTGGTCGCCACCGAAGGGGGCGTCGAAATGGTGGCGACGACGACAACTGCAGTCACGACAACGACGACGACAACGACGACTGTGGACGCTGCACGGTCACTCGCAGCGTCCAACATCCAGACCCTCCCGAACCCGTGACCGCCGTTCTGCTAGGACTGCTGCCGACGCTTCAGTCGGATACTGTTCAAGCGACGAGTTTGAGTTTGACGAGAGTGGGAAGAGGGAAGAGGGAGAGGTGCTTGGGTGCTACTGTGCGGTCCGTTCGTTTGCTGGACCTATGCGTGCGTAAGGGGTGAATACATGTGCCGGCTGCCGGCTGTGGCAGGTTCCGGCGGCGTGAAGAGCGTGAGAGCAACTGTGTGTCGCCTGGAGGTATATTAAGCTGGCTTAGTAGGTGGGGCCTGTCGTCAAGGCCACGACGACAGCGCCATGCAGGAGTCCGACCACCGTGCGGCCATGGCCACGAAGAGCACGTCGACGGAACGCAGGCGCTCGGTCGCGACGCCGGTGCTCAGCCAACGGAGCGGCTCGAGTCGTAGGCTGTCGACGGAGCCGCTGCCGTCGCACGCAGTCGCGCAGATGGCGGCAGCAGCGCTGGCGCAGCGGCGACAGTCGCTCGTGCCGCGACCGTCGATGCTCAGCGCGTCCTTGGCGTCGCTTGCGAGCGCGGACTTTGCCGAGACTGACGGCGACGACGACAACGCTCGAGATAGTACGAGTACCAGCGGAGAGAACAGCGCTAGCGCCTCCAGAGGCGACGCGATGTCGTCGGTCGCGCTGCAGCTCGCCGCAGATGGGGGCGAGGACACTGACGACGTAGCCGAGTCAGACGACGGACTTAGTCCGCTCGAGCTCCAAGTGCAGATGTTGCGTGGCAAACTCGCGCGACGAAACGTGATCATCGAGGTGATCCGACGCGCCTACTACCACGACGTGATCGTCGTGAAAGAGGAGCTTCGCCACGCCAAGCTCTCGTCACCGACCAGAGAGGGCAGCAGTTCTGGTGGTCTCGCGCTGCAGAGCACCGACGAGCGACTGTCGGCTGTGCCGTCCGTGGACTTGCGGGACGCGCTGCAGCTCTTTGCACCAGCCGAGACGGTGCTGCAAGTACACCCGTGCGCGTCCTGCGGCGGACACCTCGAGCTCGTGCACGGAGAGGTGCGTGCGTGCGTGGGACGTGGAGGACGTTCGGGTATCACCTCGTGAGGTGGAGGACTTCTGTCTGAGCTGAGCTGAGCTGATCGCTTCTTCTCACAGAGCAAAGAGCTCCAGATCGCACGACAAGAGATGGTGCGCGCGTCGAAAGGCGAGCAGCAGATGCGCGGCGTCGTGCACCGCATGCGGACAGAGGCGAAGGAGATGGAGGAAGTGAACGAAGCGCTGCAGCAGCGCGTGAAAGCGCTCACGAAAGAGAACGCGTACACGCTCGAGCAGCTCCAAGCCGCGCGACGAGCCGAGCGCGACCAGCGCACAAGCGTTGCGACGCTGCGTGCCAAGCTTCAGCTTGCCCACGCGACGCAGGAAGAGGTCGACCGACTCGCAGCCGAGTTCAAGGACGCGAAGCAGCAGCTCGTGCGCTCGAACCACGACCGCGACATCTTCTCCGCGTCGAACAACCACTTGAAAGAGGAGCTCGCTGAGGTCACGCGGGCGCTGCACCAAGCCAAAGTCGACAAGGCGCAGCTCGAGTCGGACTTTGGCGCCACGTGTACGCTGTGTGAACAGGCTGCCGATATCGTTCTATTGCGCGTTTCGTGAGCTGACGGACTCACTCACTCGCTTGGTGGCGTCGCTGCGTGTAGTCTACCGACTGCAGGAAGAGACCAAGAAGGCCAAGCAGCTGGCCGACGACCTCGGGACCCAGCAGCGGCAGCTCCGGGAGAAAACAACGCTGAGTGACGAGCTGCAGCGGTCGCTCGTGGCGCTGAAAGAAGAGCTCGCAACGTCGCTGCTGCGATCCGAGCAGACGAAGCGGCAGTTGGAGGACCAGCTCGCGGACGAAGAGCGCGCACGCGAGGAGCTGCACGAGCACAACCTCACGCTCCGCAAGACGAACAAGCGGCTGGCGACCGAGCTGGAGGCGCTTGCCGCACAGGGCCCGACAGTGCGGGTTCCAGTCGACACGGACAACAGCGGCACGCCGTCGCTGAAGGCCGGCGGTGTCACGCCCGCAGAGATGAAGGGGCTCATGCGCAAGAAGCTGGACGCGCTCCAGCAGCAGCTCGAGTGGTCTCAGATGCGTGAGAACGACCTATGGCTGACGCTCGCCCGGCGTGAAGACACTACGCGGACCACTGCGGCTCCGACGAAGCCGGCGCCAGTTCGTCGAAAGCTCAGTCGCATGCCAAGCACGACGGTGATCACACGCTTCCTCCCAAACCCCGACAATGACGTCGCGAAGGCGGGGGCAGGCGCCACATCAACCACCATAACAACAGGTGGCGGCAGTGGCCCTCGGTCCGGAGATCGATCAACTCTAGCCGACACCAACGACGGCCTGGACGACCAGGTCGACGACGGCTTTGACGACAGCAGCGATACTGGCGTGCTCGAGATCGACGAGAAGAACTTTGAAGCGTACCACCAAGAGGTGCACCGCATGCTGACCGAGATTGAGGAGGGGCGGTCCCGGAGCCAGAAGCAGCAGAAGACGATCGGGGTGCGTGGTGTCCAGAGTGTGTGGCGAACAGCCAGATATGTAAGAAACCACTTACGCTCTATGGTGTGTGTGCGTGCCGAATGCCGATTAGGACATGGAGCGCAAGCACGAGACGCTGGTCGATCGCCTGGAAGAAGCCAAGTTGACGATCGAGGCGCTGACCGGAAGGTGCGTCGTCGTCGTTATTGGCTTGGTTGGATGAACATTCACGGAAGGCTGACGACATAAACCACTTGGCCAAGTGTGAACGCGCTCAAGCTGCGGCTGAATCAAGACAGCGCTGGTGCAGCAGAAGAGCTCGAGGACATGCTGCGGCAGTTGGAGGAAGGTCGACGTGACCAGCTGTACGAGGCTGAGAAGACCCGCGTGCTGAAAGACGCACTCCGCTCCATCTCGGAGCGTGTGTTTGAGTTCAGCGACAACCAACTGCTGCTTGTCGACATTGCGGACGACTTCCCCACGTTCGACGATGAGCCACCGGCGTCAGTGTTGACGGCATCTGGAGGTGTAGTGGACACAGGTGACGCGCAGTTTGTGCCGGAGCTGTACCGCAAGAAGCAGGAGCTCCGACGCAAGGTGGCGATGGAGAAAGCGATGAAGCGGTTCAGCCAGGCGTGTCACTCGCGGGCTGAGATCGTGAACCTCGAAATGCGCAAGCTCCGTGAGGAGATCGAGCGCACGCGCGACGAGCTGGACGAAGCGGAGAACAAGATCGACTCGGATCAGCTGCAGCTGCGCTCGCTCGAAGCCGAGACAGCCAAGTTCCGGCTGACGGTCGAGATGGGGAAGAACAGTCTTCAGCGCTCCGATAAGGCGCTGGTGCGTCCAATGCCGTGTCGTTGTCTCGTGTGGCGTATGGGCTCTTGTTACTGAGAGCTGTGCTGGCGCTGATCAGAAAACGGCGACAGAGAACCTCCAGGACGCACAGAAACGAAGCGAGGGCCACGCGCGGGAGCTCGACGGACTGCGGGCCGAGCATGCGAAGCTGCTTGAGGACCAGCGGCGGCTCACGATGATGCTGTTCGAGAAGACGAAGGCGTGGGAGAAGGAGATCACGGCGAACGACAGGAGCAACCTCAAGATCACGACGCTGGAAGCCACGCTCTTGTCGATGACAGCGTCACGGGACGCACTGCATAGCAAGGTACGCGTGTCAGCCCTTCTTAGTGTCGTGAGGACGCTACTCCTCGCTGACTGCGCTGCTTGGTCCAGCTTCAAGACGTCGAGGAGCTCGCAGACTTTCGCCGGCGAACGAACCGCAGCGTCGAGGTGTCGGCAGTGCCAGCTGTGAGCGAGTGCGAGATGCAAACCGACAGATGGAAGCCACACGGACTGATTCTGCGGCAACGCAACAACCCCGACAGTATGCCACAGCGCTTCCTGGGGAAGGCGTCTGTCCTCGTCACGTGTCCAGAGTTCGCGTCCGGTGCCACAACGTCGTCGTCGTCTTCTTCTATCAACCAAGAGGTCGGCGGGCTGTCGTTGCTAGCAGGCAGAGACGAGCACCATCGACATGACGTGCTCGAGCTGACCATGTATCCGTCAGCGAGAGCCGGTGGGCGACAGATCAAGACGAGCCACGGCAGCTCACGGCCGACAGCGCTGTCGAAACTCTACCTCGCGTCCGACGGCATCTCGCAAAAGTACACGGCCCCGTCACCCCGACAAGCGTTCGAAGCAAAAGCACACGCGTCAACTGTACGACCGTTCACTTCGCAGAGTTGACCAACAAGGTTGACCAAGCGATCAACACGAACAAACTCGTCGACTGCTGTGGGTTCGATGAAGAGGTGGTTGGTTGGTTACGAGCTCAGTGATGCTGAGTAGTCAATGAGTCACTCACTTTGGGTCAAAGCCACGACGCTCGACCCACGCACGGGGTCCCACGATGAACGCTGGCCCCGATCACGGCAGAGGGAACGTCTTCTCGATGAAGCGGATGCCCTCGACCTCGAGTCGCGCCAACGCCGGCAAGTAAATGTCGGGCGTCGTCGGCGTGAGCACACCACGCGACTGGACCGCGTCCTGCAGAATCATCTGCACGCCGATCGCGGCAGTCACACCGACAGTCTTTGCCATCACCGTGTCGCCCTTGTCCGAGCCGTAGCCCACGTACGTGGACGTGCGCGTCTCTTTCTTGCCGCTTGCGTACTCGACGCCAAACTCGTGGTGCATGATCGCCATGTCGCGCTCGCCTGGTTGGTACGCGAGCTTCTCCATCATGAGCGCGCAGAACGTGTCGATCACAGTGCCTGCGTTCGTCAGTGGCGTCGCTGGGTCAAAGACACCGAGCCACTGGAGGAACTGCTGCGCGTCCGCCTCCAACTCGACGTGCGAAGACTTGGTGAGCTGCTCAATGAGCTCTGGCCACGTCGTTGGGATGCGCGTCCCTGGCGCTGTGTCGAAGAGCCCCAAGTTGCGCAGCTGGAATAGGATCGCACACGTGCCGGCGTACCGGAGCGTGCCACGGAAGATCGAGTGCGCGTCTGGGATGCCGTAGATATCGGCGTACGGAAGTGAGTCGCGGTTCGGGATCTGCTCGATTGCGAACGCCGGCAGGAAGTTGACCTTCTCGTAGCTCTTGAGCAAGTCCACGCCCGCTACGTTCACGACCTTGCCGTGCTTGCGGTACTGCGCCGAGTTGAGCGCTGCTGTCAAGACACCGCGCGGACTCCAGCTGAACTTGTACGCGATCGGGTTGTCGGCCGCTTCGGGTGCCGGGAGACCGCCGCACACGGACGAGAACGACACGATCTTGCCATCCTGGGCCTTGATTTCGTCAATCACTTTCATGGCGCTCATGTGGTCCATGCCTGGGTCCAAGCCGAGCTCGCACAGAATCGGAACGCCCGCGTGCTTCGCTTGCTCGTGCAGCGCCCGCATCTCGGGCGAGATGTAGCTCGCTGTCACGAGCGGCGTGCGGTGCTGGATGCACAGCTTCGCGACGTCTGTGTGCATCGTCGCAGGCAGCAGCGACACGACACAGTTCGCGTCTGCGCACAGGCGTTCGAGAGCCTGCTGGTCGCGCACGTCGACTGTGTGCGGGCTGATGTTGGGACGGCCAAACTTGCGCAACATACGGTCGGCCTCGCCGTCGAGGCCAGACACGACGTGCACTTCGTTCCCAGCTTCACGAGAGAGGTACTCGACCAGCGGCGCTGCGACGAGACCGGCGCCGAGACACACGACCTTACGCTTCTCGTGCGAGACGACCTTGACGTCCGACGACGTCGGCGTCCGTCCCGCGCCTTCTTTGCGGGTCTTGGAGTAGTCGAGGCCGCAGAAGTCGGGCAGCTCCGTGACTGTCGCGTGCGCACCAGCGGTGAGCTCCGACAGCGCGCGGACCTTGGCAATGATCGCGTTTAGCTCTTCGCGCGAGTCCATGCTCAGCTGCACGATCGCGCTCGACGTGCTCTCGCTTGTCGCGTCGAGAAAGTTCGGCCGTACTTGGCAGTCGACCAGGTGGAAGGTCCCGCCGTGCTCTTCAATCACGTTCAGCACTTGGTTGATCAAGCCGGTGTCAAAAAGGTGGCCGTCGAGTCGGAGACACGTGCTGCCCGCGACCTGTTCTTTCTCGACAATGTACGCCGTGTTCCGGCTCCGCTCGCGCTCGGCCCGCATGCGGTGGATGTATTGGAACTTGGGCGCGAGCACGCCGTTGCTCGCAATGCACGCGCCAAGCAACTCTTTCGGGAGCGCGTCACCCTGGGTCTTGAGCGGCGCTCGCGCGTCTGTGCCGGCGAGCACAGCGACGTAGTCGAGGAGCTTGTCGCCAAACTGCTGGCTCGACTCGCGTGCGAGTTCGCTCGGGAGAATGTCGACCGACATCATGAGAACACCGTCGCCGTCGAGCTCGTCTTTCATCTGACGCGCGTGCACGTCGTAGAGCGCAAACGGGCGCTCAATCTCCGTCGCGTACTCGAGGAACTCGACGCTGCCGCCAATGTCGCACGAAATGTCGGCAATGCCGAGCAGCTTCGTGTTGCCAGTGGCGCGCAAGGCAGCGAGCTGTTCGCGCGTGAGCAGCCGTGGGAACCGGTCGTCCCAGTACATGCAGTTCACGAGCATGGACGTGTGCGGTGCGACTTTGTCATGGAACACGCTCTCGTACATGTGCGGGTGGCGGTAATAGTCTTCCCGCGAGTGTGTACGACCACCGTCGATTGGCTGGACCATAAAGTCGTCTTGGACGACTGTTCCGTAGAGCACACGCGGGTCATGTGGCAAGTGCGGGAGCTCGGACGGATGCACCATCTTGTGCGGCATGAGCTGGAAGATCTCTTGCGCGCCTTGCGACACGTTCCCGTTGCCTGTAAAGACAAACGTCATGGGCGCGAGTGCAGCTGGGAGGCCGCCGGCTTGGATCTGGCGGCCGGCGTGTGCGACCGCCTCTTTTGCACGCTCGAGGTCCGCGTACATGTACGCAGAGCCGACGTTCACGAACGGCGTCGAGTAGCCGAGGTTGATGAGCCGCTCGCCGAGGCCGCGGAAGCCCGCGAGCATGCCTGCGCGGCCGGCGTTGCCGCCGAATGCGATGAGGCGCTTGCCGTTGCGCTCGCCCTGCTCCGTGATGCACTCGTAGTCAATGAGTCGGATCTTCTTTTGCAGCACGGTGTCGAGGAGCTCCATGTTCTCAGCCTGCGCTTTGATCGTGTGGCTAAAGAACAAGTACGTCTTTTCCGACAGCAGTTCGTGCGTCGGCACTTGCTTGACGCCTACAATCACATTCGCAGGCGACAGGTCCTCGGTCACGCGCGCGCCTGCGAGCGCGTACTGCTCGTCCGAGAAGATGCGCGAGTGTGACGGCTGGATGAGCACCTGCACGCCGCTCGCCACGAGCCGCTGCACGTGCGCGGGCGTGAGCGGCGCCCGGCGCTCCCACTTGTTGTACACCTCGCGCACAATGCCGACGGACTTGCGCGTCATGGTGAGCGGCTCCGAGGGAGTGTGTGAATGAATGGGGTTTCTTCCTTTCAAACCAAAGGCGGATGATCCGATGGATCGATCGATGGATGGAGGATTGATGTAGACGAGCGAGCAATCGACAAGATTGGAAGACTGAAAAGCAAAGTGCAACATGGTGTGGACATGTTTTTAGATATACAGTAAGTGGGAAAAAATCATAGGAATTCCACTATATTTTCTGAAAAAAACGAAATCCAACCCATCCGACGCCAAGGGTTCAAAAAAAAGAATTACAGGTGGTGTAAAAAGTTTGCACCCAGGTAGACCCTATACAAATTCTAATATAAAAAGATCGTTAGTTAATATTTAAATTTCATCAGCTTAGTACTTGGTTGGAAATCCTTTCGCTGCTTTCACAGCACGGATCCTACGAGGCATCGAGTCAACAAGCTTGCGCAGGTAATCGAGTGGAATCTCGTTCCACACTTTCTCGATCTTGACTCTTAAATCGGCGAGCGAAGACGAGTGCGTGCGAGAGAGCTGGAAACCGACGTGAGCCCACAGATTCTCAATTGGGTTGAGATCGGGGCTCTGCGGTGGGTGCTCGAGGGTCTCAACACCCATGTCGTCCAGGAGCTCTCGAGTCTTGAGCGCAGTGTGTGCTGGAGCGCTGTCCTGGAGCAGGTAAAAATCATCTGGAAGGCGCAGTTTCTCCTTGCAAGCAGGGATGGCGGTCGTGAGAATCTCTCGATAACAGTCGTCGTTCACACTCCGCTCACAGAAGACGAGCTGACCGACGCCGTTGTAAGAGAACGCGCCCCACACCATGACACAGCCGGAGCCTTTCTTGAACGTCGGCGTCATCGTCTCGGGGAGATACTCTTCATGTGGCGTTTGCCACACATTTTGCCATGGCCCTGAGCCACACAAGCAAAACGGGGTCTCGTCAGTGAACAATGTGCGTCTCCATACCTTCTTGCTGTTGCGACCAAACCCATTCGCGTAGGCAAGCCGCTTTGCCACGTTCGCGTCCGAGATCATGGGCTTCCGCCGCGCCACGCGCCCGTGTAAGCCAGCGGCGCGCAACCTGTTTCGGACCGTCGACTTGCTGATGACCACGTCCTCCTTCAGCCACAGCTCGGTTTGGATTTGCCGCGCAGACAAACGCCGGTTCTTCAGCACCGAGGACACGATGAGTTGGTCGATCGCTTCGTCCGTTAGGCGTGGACGCCCCAGTCGTGCTGCGCTGTTGTCAGGACGATTCTGCTGCGCGCGCCGGTACAGCGACTTTACGGTGTTGACCGGCAGCTCCGTTCAGTCTGCGATCGCCGCACAGGACAGCCCTCGGCGCTTCTACTTGATGCACAGCTCACGCATATCCGACGACAATTGCTCTCCTCGCGTCATTACTTGCACGATGAAAGAAGCCAAATGAAGAGAGAGAGCGTGGTGGCGTCACGAAAATGGACGCGACGCTGGACCTCCATTTTCAAATTTGGGCGGGAAACTGCTTGGTTTCGAAATTTGGTGTTGTGGGCTGTTTTATGAAATGTGCGCATCATTTTAGCTTGTTTTTTGTATGTTGGGTGCAAAATTTTTACACCACTAGTATATGTCAGTCGAATTCGGAGGATAAACACGATCGTGACCATACTCACCCATACTCACTGCCTCAACAATTATCTCAAAAGATCTTCCCTGTTCTTGTCGGTTCAAAAGCATTGAACCACTCGTCTCTATTCTCGAGTCGGACGACAGCGCCGTCCACACGTTTCATCTAGCGCAGTAGTGCTCGTGAAGTGGTTGGGGCACCCCTCGGACGAAGTTGGCGAGAAGGAGGACTTCTCTTGCAGTGTGCAATATATCGGACATTTGAGAGGGCAGGCAAAAAATCTAATTCAGTACATCCATTTGACGGCGCCGCAAAGAAACGAAGGGAGCGTAGCCGAAGCAGGTACTGGTGGGCTGCCAAGTGAGCGAAGCGAGCGGCGCGCAACAGGTACCTGCGTAGGCGGGCCCAGTGACCGAAATTTACTGAGTAGACCTAGCATAGAGCGTCTCGAATCCACCAATCGTTTCGTAAAAAGATGAACACGTCTGAGGCTCGGAAGAGCCGACAGTGTTCACAACTACTGACTTAAGTTAAGATTAGCAACAGTACAATGTACTTTCTATGTAATTTTCGCACAATTTCGCACAGGAATAAATTGTTTGTTGCACCAGTGGGAGAAGTCGACTTTCGGTAAAAAGCCAAAAAGTAGTGTACTGCCGGATGTTACTTCCCGTTGTACAGTCCTTCTCGGTACTCGGCCATAATTGTCGTGACAAACCACACCACAGCCACACACGCAACTTGAACTTCGCGAATACGACGGGCTCATTGGCTGAAAGTCGCACTCTGCATTGATTGGAAGAAAGTGAGTCGTATATTACAGTTCCAGAAGGCGAGGTGCGAGAATTGAAACGTCCTGGAGACCACTCAAACAACGTGCGCGAGCGCGCCGGGTCTTTGCAACTCGCGCATCAATGGACAGCACAGCGAACGAGGTACCGGAGGTCGACATGAGCAGCGAGACACAGATTGTGTTGCATGGCGGGAGCTCGGGCGGCTCAGCGCTTGCTACGACAGCAGTCGTCTTCGAGGAGCAGTACGCCGCGTGCGTTGAAAGGATCATGGACTACTTTTACCACCAGGCGCAAGTGCTCGTTGGCACACAAATCAAGCTGCACAACCAGCAGAGCGTAAACCACGAGCAGATTCTCTCGATATTTCAAGCATACGCGGAGGCGCAGCGTGCGATCCAACACAACACGGAGAACCGACTTCAAGCGGCTCTTGCAGACTCTAACGCTCACGTCGTCGCTCAGAATAGAGACCTGGTACACTCCACCAACGCTGAGCTCAAGCGAGACCTTCAAGCAGGACTGCAGAATGCGATCCAGGAAGGGATCCCCACGGCGCTTGTTCCTATCGAGGAAGTGGCGAAGAAGAGGGTTCTCGCTGCAGCAGACGAGCTCAGCCCGCTGTTTCAGCCATTTGTACACGAAGTGTTCGAGTCCGAGAAGGCTGGCGCTCTGGTGAACGTGCAGGACAAGCTCGTGGAGTTCGTCGCGAAGGCCGAGGAACACACCCATCGAGAGGTGGCCACCGCGTTAGAGAAGTCCAAGGCCGAGTAGCTCGAAGCCAACAACAGCGGCGACGAGGCACTGCAGCTTGTGCGCTCGTTTAGAGAGAGCATATAAACGAGTTTGCAGCGCCGAATGGATGACGCGGTTGGTACTCAGCGGGAAGGTATCACCTAAGCTACCAGGCATCAACTGGAGACAGTGCTGCGCAAACAGACCAAGGCAGCTCTCGTAGAGATCCAGACGATGTCGATAGAGAACGCGAAGGCCTCTGAATCGTTTGTAGTTGAGAGACGCTCGAATGAGATCGAGAAGCGCCTCCTCGAACAGGTGCAGCGAGAGGTGGCGCGCGTTCGCGTCGCCCAGGACGGCAGATCTGCCGAGCTCGTCGAATCGGCCCTGCTGCAAGCTATAAAACGCTTTCAAGGACAACTGGACAAGTGGATCATCTCAGTCCACGAACAGCTGCTCCGGCTCGCCGACGGAAGCGCGAAGAAGCGCGCTACCGCGAACACATCCGACGTGGACGCGAGGTTCAAGTTGCTGATCTCGGACAAGATGACGGCAGTAAATGTGGAGAGTCCTCATGCTCTCGATGCGACCTGGATCGAGGAGGTCCGAAAGCTGGTCTCGAGGGTGCTAACCGTGAAGCGTCAGCGTCAGCAAGCCGAGCTCAAGAACGACACCACAACCCAAGCGCACGACGAGTCGCAAGGTGCAAGTCACGTCGAGGGCGGGTCGTAAAGTACAATTCGCGTCGAGCAAGTCCCACATCGCAATCCATGGGACAGAGGCGTTGGACGTGAGCGCGCAGATCGTGCACAGCGTGACGGATGCTGTGCGAGCGTTCTTTGGGGCGTATGGCGCAACTGGTAGCCATCGACAATGACGACAATGCAGAGCTCGACGCCAGCGCCTGCGCCGCACGAAGCGAACCAAATGAATGCACAAGTGCCTTTGCCCAAGCCTCTCTGCCACGCGGACTCGATCAAGCTATTACAATCAATGATCACCTCGAGTCAGGAGCAGCTCGACAAAGCTGCCGCGATCCAGAAGGATCTTGTCAAGTTCCAGGAGCAGTGGCGAGTCAGAGAAATGAAGAAAAAACAAGAGGAGCAGAAGCAGCTGCCAGTGGACGTACACGTTACACTCCGCGAGATTGAGCTCGCGTAAATGAGCCGGTAGAAACATTGTTGCCACGAATCGGCATACACTTGGAGTGAACATGCATTGTATACATCTCTTCTTGCCCACACTGCCTCACGCTCAAAGCTCCAGACTGACACTGGCGGACGAGAAGATTTCTGACAGCTGGGCGTCAGCGCCGTCGTACGGGTCGTCGTCGTCGATCGTGGCCACCACCACGTGAATCGGAATGTGATGGCCAATGTTGCCGGTTTCGATCTTATCATATTGGAGGAGGTGAACGAATGCTCGGTTCGCGCTCACGAACGAGCACATGTCGACGATCTCCGCACTCAAGTCAACAGCGATGCAGTCACCAATCGCTCAATTTGAGCAGACGAGCAAGGCGCCGCGTACACCGCCTTGCGACCAGCTGCTGGAGTTTGTAGTTGTGTTCTTCATCTTGGTGCTTCCAGATAGTGGAGGACTTGGTCAGTGAAAAGTGGCTGCTCGGACACCCAACGCTGGAGCTCATCTTCGACCCGACCCTCATCAACAGGGAAAACACTTGGCGGAGGCTTCGATGCGATGAAGACTGAAAAGGCGACGTCAAAGTCTGCTAGCGTGGAAGGTGTCGGTCGTGGTGGCCCATCGGCAGCAGCAGGAGTTGCCTGGAGCTCGGCATTGGAGGTCATCAGTGCTCGTACACTGTCGATCACCTTGCGTTTCACGGTCTCGGCGACACGCGTTGCCGCTTCAGTGGACAGACTGCCTTGAGCACAGCGAATCGTCAACACCTTGTGGAGAGTTGCATCAAAGTTCTTGAACTGTGGATGAAGAAACAGCTGCGTTTCAAACACGTAGGAGGCGTTGAGTCTTGCACCACCACCAGTGTACCTTTGAAGAAACGGGAGTCCAGCGCGTCGGCGAGCAGCTGTCGAGTCTTCGTCACGATCGGCTTCAAGTCGACCAGCGTGAAGTACGTCTCGTCGCCGCACTTCGAACGTACGTCCTTGAGAGGCTCCCTCGGGTTCAGTACCACCATTCTCAGCCTGAACAAAGTCAGGAGCGACTGCACTTGCATGGGCGACTCGGCTTGACTTATCGCGTTCAGGTCCTCGATAGGCCGCAGAAGCGAGAGTAGCTGGGCCAAAACCTCCTGCTTCCCTTCGAGAGGAACCGTCTGCGGTGGTCTGTGAGTCTGAGAGTGGATCTCGAACAACTTCTCGAGTACTGTCCACGTGTCTAGCACGCGCTCAACGACCCTGGTTAGACTGAGGAAGTGATGGGCTTGAACATCAAGCAGTGAGATGGAGTTGGTCCTCCCCTCCAGCTGACAAAAGCCTCGAAAAGCGAGCCCATTGAGTCCGTCGTCTTCATGAGGCGAATCATTCGCCGCATAGTGTCTATGAGCTCGGACACGTCGGGGTTGTGAGTGCTACGCGTCAGCTCCAGCCCAACGCAAACTTCGTGACAGTTTTGGACATGTGCGTAATGCACCATTCCCACTGGAGCTTGAGCTCCTTCGATGTCATTCTCTTGACGTCGGGCGCGGCGTCGCTCATCGCGCCGTACAGATCTTTGTGCTCCAATCCAAAGTCGAACAGTATCTGGTCCAACAACCACCACAAGGGGCCCTGGATGCCGTCTTGCGCTGAACGAAGCTTGGGTCGAAGCGCCGGGTGCCAAGGAGCACCGAGGAGAGGTTCCACTCCGAGTCGACAAAGTACAGACGCACACCTAGATACTTGGTGGCCTGAACTGAGCACGTCCACAAGTCCGCAACAACTGCGAAGCTTGGCACTCCTGGTGTCTGGCATTGTCGCAGATGCTGCAGCACATCACGCTTCGTCGAGGCGTAGAGCTCGACGATGTCGTGCTTGACCTTCTTTGTGTTGATCGCAACGTTGAAGCCGTCCTTCAGCACGATGTCTTTCATGATCGCCATCTCGTCCGATTCGTCTGAACGAAAGGGGAGATTTTCGAAGACGACAGCGTGCGTGTAGAGAAGGACGTCCAGGCGCCCCTTGTCTTTGTTGAACAGCGGACTGGACTTCAGCAACCCCACCTCTACTTCACGCGTTCGCTTCCAGTCCTCTTCTCCTGCAGTCTTCGTGCTGCTGACGCTGTGCGCCTCCTTCAGGTGCTTGGTGTTGTTGGAGGTCTTGTCTCCGAAGAGCGGGATGAAAAGCCATAACTCCCGACAGGTCTGGCTGCCCAAACACAGCCATTCTACTTCGTCGCGCTCCAAGTGTCGGACTCGAACGCTCCACTTGAAGATGACACTGGTCTCGATCTTGGTAGGCGGATCAATTTCGAATGTGGGTCCAGTTGTATCCATCTGCTCGATGGCTTCGCTAAGAGCGGCAGGAACGCTCATGTTCATTAGTACTCCCTTGGCTTGTAACTTGGCACGTACTGCGACGGTGCCGACGGCGCGCTACTACTGTCGGCGGCGGTGACTCGCTTATACTCTGCGAGCACGTCGACCGGTAGCTGATGGCTTTGGCGGCAACTCGTGCGTTGCGGGCTTTCGAACGCTGCGGCTTGCGTTGGCGGTGACTTGCTGCTCCCAGCTTTGACGACTCGCGCTCAGTCTGCGACCTCGTCCACAGGCTGCTGCTAGCGTCGGCAGCGACTCGCTTGTGCTTTGCGAGCACGTCAACGGGCTGTTACTGTCTTCTACTGACATGCTGGGGCGGGTGTTGACGGCGACTCGCTGCTCTCGGTTTGGACGACTTTCTCGTGCGCTAAGAGCTCGTCGACGAGCAGATGTTGGCACCGACGGTGGCTCGCGCGCTACGGACACGTTCACGGGAAGCTGTTGGCCTCGACTGCGGCTCGTGTGTGCTGTGTGACACCTCAACGCGCTGCTGGTGGCTTGGACGACGATCTGCGACTGTGGCGTGCTTGTGTTGGATATTCTTCGCTGGCGCCTCCTTCCATGTAAACTATCGATTTGAAATGCATCTGGTTTTGTCCAACCAGTGCGAGAAGATCGGCGAAGTCCGGGGAAGTTTACGTTGCTTCCTTTATTGGAGAGCGAAGTTGGAAGGTGAAGAGTGACATATGCTTCGTGACATCGCGAAGTTTTGGCCGCGATGGCCTGCAGCTCAATTTCACCCTTCGTGTGGGAGAGTGGAAGTAGACATATCGATTTACCACCTTTCGTACCGGTAACTTCGTCCGAGGGGTGGGTTGGGGGCGCCTCCCCCACTTCACCACCACAAAGGTATTCCTTGAATTGCCCAGACGTGCTAGCGTCCATTCACGCATCATTTGACCGAATTATCTGAGCTTCGGAATTGAAGTGTCTGTTTACATCCACTTCCAATTTTAGACGTTGTTTGCTAAATGGCGGGCACCATCCAGTTCCACTTGTGCTTGCAGTCTTTGCAGCAAGGTGCCCGCAGTGGCACAAGAAAACACAAATCGAAGTGGTTACGGGAACTGGCATCGCGTTTCGCGCACTCCTCGAGTTGCACGCAGCTTGACACATTTCGTACTTCTCAACGAAAAGTTTGCTTTGCGGCTTTGTGCTTCGCTGTTAGAACTCGAAGTATTGTATAAATCAGGTAATAACCACCGTGGTTATGTTGATATTATGCTATATAGTCTGAGTAATGACCGCCCTCAAATTATCATTTTGAACAGGGTACAGTGTTGAATAGGAAAAGCAAGTAGCCAACACAAAATCGTTTATTATAAGTACTGTACTAACTCGTTCTGCCGATTAATATACCGTGTTCGATTACAAAACTGTTCCTTTCGCAGCAACTGAAGGGACTATTCGCAGGCCCAACTGCCACTGCTGTTGCATCCATATCACAAAAATCAGCTATTCGCACAGGATCGTACCGAAACGATAGTGTTGTGCTTGTTGAGATCTGGCATCGCAAATACAAACCCATGCTCTGCAGCAGGTGATATGTTAGTATTTCAAGTCTTGCCCTTTCCATTGAAGTTGGCGCCGCAAATGATGAGCCCGACGATAACTTTGTGTGGTTGAAAGGAACAATCCACGAGAGCGGCGGGGGGGGGCGGGGGTTCGCCACAGCGCTCGCTATAGATGCTGTGCCGGATGACTTCGTCGACGTTCGAGATAACGCTTGGCGACACCGTGCCCAGCAGCGTGCTGTGACGCTCGCAATCTGCATCATTGACCAGCACTGGATGACAAATGCGGCCGCACACGGCAATGCGGTGGCCGGATGTGCAGCGGCGAGAGCGTAGCCCGATCAGTCGGCCACATACGAGGGTACCTAGAGCAGCCAGAACATGAACGTTGCTCAAGTTCCCAAACAATACCGCGTTTCTCAACAAACACCAGTGGCGCCGATCAAGCACCTGTCTGGTGTCTCGCGCAGTACTTCAACATCAAGAGTTGGCGTGACGTTGTCGAGGTTGCCGTTGTGGCTCCATGACTGGACGGGCTTGTTATTGTCTCTGGAAGGTTCGGTTATTTTAATTATACTGAGCCCTCTAATATGACAATTGATACACATAAAAATTAACCCCTTGATTATTAAGTAGATCACCAATACTAGACCTTTCACCCTGAAAATCATCAACAAACTAAATTTTATCAGTCCAGGTTTCTTACCCATGTGCCCTGCTGAAACGCTCTGTAATTTGTTGTGGACTCATTAATTGCCAAGAAAGTTAATAGCTCCAACACTTGCCGATCTTCTCTGCTATGCTTGGTCATTACAAATGTACTGATTCAATACCAAACCCCATCGTGAAATGAATTTTGAGTGGGTCATTTTCCATTTCCCCTAGTTACTATCAAGCCGCCTACACACCATTGCTCAGCCACTCTTTGGTAAAAAAACATGCTGCCGCGCAACACCCAAAACCGGTCAGAAGCATGCATGCTCTCTGCTTGCCTTGCTAGAGCTCATACACCAGTGCGCTGCAGACATCAAAGATGAGATTAGTTAGTGCTAGTTCAACCAAGTGCGGTTGGGTCGCTTGTTGAGGAAAACGTCAAAAGTTTCACAAAACACCTCAGCACCTTCCCAAAAAAGGCGCCCAGACGACAGCACTTAGGACGCAAAAGAGCGCAAGAGTGGTCCCACTATCAACGGCCAAATAGTGTTAGCAACTTTGGTAGTATGCGCGAGTACGGCGCTGAACTGAAACACAGACATTGAGCCGGTATCGACTGACTTGAGAGATGCATAGGAAGCGAAGTTACTTCAATTTGCAACAAACAATTTGTCAGTGCTTGAGCAACTAGCGTGTTCATTGCCTTCTTCCACTTTTATAAGTCGACTTGTCACTTTGCTCCGTAAAATAGGTGCGCGCTTAGTAAATGTGGAGATCTGTGGGCTGTGTGTTAGTTTGTGATTGGCGAACAAATTGATTCGGTATATTGAGTACTACAAACAACCTCAACAATTATAAATGATTTGCTTTTGAGATCTACTGCACCACGGAAAAAGAAAAACGTTAACACAAGGTACATAGAATTCAGAGCTTCTCCATGCACAGCACGGCATTGTATTACTGTACCAGAACACTGATTCGACTCGACAGAGAAGAACTGAGATGATGTCAGTGAAATCCTACGCTCGCATACTAAAGGCCACACATTCAATCGACATTATCGATTGAATTGTCATTTTGGTGCATTACAATCGGAGTATCATATACGAGGATCGGCTTTCATAGGTACAAGGCTCTTGCCAGGGTCTTCAGGGGCGAAGACCCTGGTAAGAGCCTTGTACCATGAAAATTGGCTAATAGGCGTTTCAACACTTGTGCGTATGCACTGTAACGTAATAGTAAATTGTCAATTGATGAACCACATTTTGTTCTTTGGTCAATCACAACCCCTGAAAGTGAAAAATCATGATGTGATTGGTTCGACAGAAACTTAACCAATTCTTGAGCAATTGCACTCATTGTGCTTTGGTGCCTGCAACGTGGCGCATTTTCGAGCTTTGACAGTGTTCACTTGGTGCTGTGGACTGAGACAGCATGAAAGCACTCTTAATCGATGAAAATTCTCACAGTAGCTGTCATGCGCGATCAGATGTGAGCCACGGACACCATGCATACAGCAGCAAATGCTGCTGTATGAATGATGTCGGTGGCTCACTTAAAAAGGAGAGTTTGTACATTACACGTTTGGTTTTTGTATGTATTTGTTACGTGCGCAAATTGGCTCGTGAACTTAATTTATCAAAAAACCAAAAGAGCATTTTGATGAGCTCTAACTCGGCAGCTCTTGCTTTTTTATTTCATAGAGGTACCATACAATGTGCAGAATTGTTTCGAGGTCACGAGGCAGTTCACCACTGTGAAAAAATGACTCATTTTCTGTTCGCTACACGGTGTTTGCTTAACACCCAGTCTCTGAGTCAAGGAGGCGAAGCCCCATGCAAAGTATTTAAATGTGAAAACATAAGCTTTTCGAATACTGCTGAGATCAGCGAGGTTAGCCATTCATATGAAAGCTCTTTGAGATACGAAAAGGGTCATTCAAACACATTTCCTGTCTGCTGCGCATGAGCTGAGCTAAGGCGATTTCAAAAATCTATCAATCTGGCGGCTCACCGAAAATCTTGTAATTTTGTCTCACGGCTTGACGGTAATGCACTTTTTGTGTCCAAAATGAAGCAGAAAGTACACAAGTTCAGGCAAAATCTCAAAATCCTGCAATATATAGCAACCAGGCTAAACCAAGACCTACAAGCTGCTTTTATAGCTAATTTGCAGCCGCATTTCCAGTGACCAAAACTTGCACGACGTACATTCTGTATGCTTGATATCGATCAAGAAGCCAAATCGCTATTCAAACTCTTACAATGTGATTTTTTGAAATCACTGGTACCTAAAAATGGCAATTTTCAAGTCCTCAGGATTTCGTAATATTTATATGCCGCCGCCTATGATGCTTTGTAGAGGCTGCAAACTCGTGCGTCCATGCCTTACAAATCAGGAGGATGCGTACACAAGTTTTCGTTGTGCTTCGATAAGATTTAACGCTGTTTTTTTATTTGTTGATGGAAATTTTTGGCCTCCTTGACTCAGAGACTGGGTGTTAAGGCCTTGGTTTTGGGTCACGTTAGCAGCAAATATCAAGCCACGGCATACATTATACATGATTTTTGTGGCAATTGAACTTGTGGAGTGCTTGCTGAAGATGTTGGTTCTGATACGTTCTCATTCGAGCCTGATCAAGACTACATCAACATCCAGTAAATATCTCGTCAGGATTCTGGGGTGTAAAGCGCTGACACGATAATAGCTGGATTTCATCCACAGTAGCGGCAGCCATTGTAATGAAACATATATTGTGTAAGGAGCCTGCAATTTAATCGTCGACGTACAGTACCCTTCACAATTGTATACCGTTGCCTAAAATACGGTATAATGAGGTAATTGTATACTATATATTAATTGGCAGAACCCGTTAGTAGGCTGTAGTATAGCGTGTCGCATTGCAATGATGGGAGACGAGCGAATTTTTAGCAATCTTTTGACTAATGGTTTATGATAGATAGACACTGAAGTCCAACTACGGCGGTAGTCTTCAGAAATGTCACCACGAGTGGCTGGCAGGAACCCTCAGGTTGTTCCTTGTGGGCATTGTGTCGACTACTATTCATGTGCAGCAAAAGAGATCATGATGTTGATTGCGAAGCAGCAGTACGCTGCTGCACACAGTGCAAAATGGTCTTAGCACAATTTTGAGACACTTACAGCGGACGAAATGTCGTTGCGTGCACCCCCTTGTTCTAGAAGAACTTTGTGAGCACTTGGATCTAGACAACGAGTAAGGCACCAATCAAACTGCACGGTCACGGCGATTCCGCTAATCATAGATTTGGCGCGAACGAATGAGTTGTGACAATGCAACTCGCGTGAGGCAGGGGCGACGTACCTGTTGGCGCGCAAGAAGAAGAATGATGCGCGCCGTCGGACACCGCTCGCTGGACAGGCAGTTGGCTGGGCAAATAAGAACCCACAACGCCTGGTTCGGTTATGTGGACCACACCAAGAACGCCCAAGCCACCACTGATAGTGAAGGCAGCCAGGTAAAAGTGGCTGGGCAGGTTCGCATCTCCTAATTTTACAGTGAGCTAGGTTCGACAGTGTACTTTATTAAGCCAGCGCACTCAGGAGGGTAGCCTAGCATGAGTGCCAGCTCTAAAGGGAGCTGCCAGAGTTCCAATCAGTAGCGGATTTCCCACAAGAGCTCAAGTCTCTCGTTCCCTCTTCTCTTCCCTTCCTACACCCGAGCATCCACAACGACCGTGGAAGATCAGGCGCCAAAGGGTTCAGCTAACTGGACGTTTTGACGTGCCTAGGTGCATGAGTGTGCGAGTGACCCGGAGTGCGTCGAAGTGCGTGAAGTGACGTCGTGCCATGTGCATTGACGTGCGTTGGGGTAAGCCCAGACGTATTGTCCTCCATATTGCGCTGCATGGACCAGTTGAGTGTCGGCAAATGTAGCGAACGCGTAATAGCACTGACAGGGCCAGCGAGAGTGACGAGTGTTCGTAAGAGCTCAGAGGGCCAGCGTTTGAACGTTCCTTGTTTGTTTTGAGAGTCGTCCCCCTACTTGGAACAAGAGTGAAGAGTGACTAGTGTAGACCACGTAGGTCCACCGCGACAGCGATGGCGACGAGACGCAGCTAGCACCCGCAAGGGGGGGGGGCCAACAACAGGTACTTGGACAGGAGCACCTGTTTATCCTCGAGCAGCACATATAGTCTAATTGCTTGGCAATGTTGGAGGAGATGGCGACTGTGTTGGAGGAGGAGTTTGGCTTGACCGTGCCGCGTTTAACACTGCTCGGGCGCTCTTGACGTGCTTTGCTATAGCGTGAAGAACACCCATTTCGAAAAAGAAGCTATTAGCTCATTGATTATCAAGGAGAAGAGGAACCCATTTCTGCTCTCGCTGCTGCAACACCATGCAGCAGACAAAACAGCAGTCCATATGGGTGAAACGGACGTGAATCGGTGGTGCAGCGGACGGCGCGGGCGAAGCCAGAAGTACAGCAGGGCTGCCAAGGCTATAGTGGCTTATAGGGGTCGCAACATGCACGCAATCGCTGTTATCACAAACGAAGTCATCACGCATTGATAGCATCGAATTGACTCGTTCAAGAAAAAGAAGTGCCAAGCTTTCGTCCGCCATCTGCTCGACACTCTCACCAAACGTACCACATACATTCCGCCGTCCTTGTCGTCGACAACGCTCGTTGTCATGCTGGAATTGAGGTGGTGACTCAAGACAGCAAGTACGAAGGCGCCCCGATTCTTCGCCTCAGCCACTACTCACCATTATTGAACCCGATTAAGCAAGTCTTTTCCGCAGTCAAGAGTCGCGTCAAGTAGTTCCTCGCAAGCAACCGCACCGCGACCGTTGCGACGCCAACAGGAACGACACAGATTACGCACCGTAGTGCCTTCCTCGTGAAAGCTATCGGGGGCCTACTTTTCGATTGTAGCTACTCCCGCTCTGTGTGCTGCGTATGCCTCTCACACGCTTCGCTTCCATGCGGCGGTTTTGACGTAGAGTGATGTCGAGGTGGGTGACTTATTGATTTACTGACACAGTATTCGTGTGTGGTAATATCAACTAACGTAAAACATCAGATTATGGCATGAAATTGAATGCCTTAGCAAAAATGCCATATCTTCACAATCCCTCATCTGAATTGAGATCTTCAACCTTAATAAGAATCTGCTTTTTGCAGAGCACGTGGTCGTAGGACTGCAATACTTATTTGTTTGCATGAAGTAACAGGACAGCAAACGAAATGTGGAAGAATTGAATTTTTGACAACATCAATTTACGGCCGGTCTTAATTGACTTATTGCCCAGTGTTTCGACTTTTGAACGAAAATAGTCCAGAAAAGGCCATAGGCGGGCGCGAAGGAATACCGGCTGAGCAACGCATCGGCTGCATGTCTATGAGCAAAGCAAACCTGTCGCGATAGTGCTTTGCTTTCGGGGTTAGCAGTTTAGCGCCTCGGTGTTCTTGTGAGAACCAAATGAGAGACTGGAAGTTCTCGGCCAAAAACTGCTGCAACGAAATCTCTGCCAATCAGTATTCGCAATTTCCATTTTGCTCCGTTTCATTGTGTAAAAAGACATGGCCATGCCAAAAACTGATGCATTCCATAATCTGGTGTTTTACGTTACAACAGGTTGACGAAACAATTTGCGTTTTTGACGATATGAATTGAGCTTTTGACTAAACCAATTGGGAAATGGTGTAGTTTATATGATACAAAAACGCCGACTTTTTGGCGTGAAAACGCTTTGCGTTCAATTCGATTTCGTTGTGGATAGGGTGTGCGGGTGGGTCGTGCGTGCTGAGTTGTCACCGCTCGTGGTCGCCACCGCCCACGTGATACTTTTGTATGTGCTAGCATTTGAAAGGACACTTTAGCGAGTGTTCAGGACAAGCTCCCGTCACCCCACACTGAGCAGGTAAGACTACTGAGCTGACACTAGAGTGAGATAGCGCTGGAGGGCGGGGTCAGAGCGAGGTGGAGCTGAGAGTACCGGAGCCGCGCCATCCTAGTCTGAGATAGCTCAGACTCGAGTCCGAGCGGGCTAGGAATAGAAGCGTTGAGTAGGAGCTGCGACGGCGCTGCCAGTTAAGCCGCAGCTACTACGAGAGAGTTCGCTACACCTTTAGAGCATCCAGGACGTCCAATTAACACTAGGTTACTGGGATTTTCAGCTCCCCTCTCGAGTACATCCCATTCTCCGAAACCGACTAAAGACACGCAATACGACAACAGGAGGCTCTCATGTGTTTTGAGCGTGTGACAACCAGTGGGCGAGTTCGCTTTGCTGGATGCCTGTGTGCATGTTTGTGTGGTGTGAAGTGTGTTGATATTTTCGACGGGAGTGAGCTTGTTGCTGCCTTGATACTTTTATTTGTGCAAGCGTTAAAAAGGACGAGAAAGCACATGGAGAAGCACGGCCCTCATGGACTCTCAATGCGTGAACACACACTGTGAGCGGACGCGGACCCGCACACGCGTTGGACATGTGCAGCTGGTGCTGGTGGCGCGGCTGGTCTCTGTGCGGTTTGAGCGCGTATATCCTCTCCCGTCTTGTGGTTTTTGGTAGCCTGGACTTAGAGTTCGGAATAGTGTCACCAAGGGCATAATCAGATGAAGAATAGCTAACACGCGAGGCTGCGCCGTAGTGAGTCACCTCGACAAGAGCGAGCAGAGCACGCAAGCTAGATCCATTATCAATCGCTTTCCAATCTTCTCTCTCCTGCGCACAACCGGTTACGAGCACCAATACTCTGCTGTCGCGATGAAGTCTCACGCCGAACTCCTTTCCATGGATAACTGGTTTTACAGGGAGTTCAACGTGCGAATGACTCTCGCACGCAAAGGCAGCTGGATCACATCATGGTCGAGAAATGTGACGCTGACGAAGACTGGAGAGTCAAGGTCCAAAAGGCGTTTTGAATCTTTGCGCAAGGCATCAAGCTATAGTACGAATCGAATATCCGCCGCGCCATCACCGTGAGGCAGACGGGGAACACGTCAGTCGAGCTCAACAACCGCGCCAACCTGCAGAACCGCGTGGCACTCATCCGGCGGCTGCACGAGTGGGTGATGGAGCCGGGGCTATAATGGCAGTTCACCTGAATCTAGTCAACAGACTGGTCGCCATGTTGAATGTGGTTGGCAAGCAGATGAACGAGACGCCACAGCTTGTTGCCCTCCTTGGGAGTCTCCCGAGCGAGTACGACGTGCAGGTGTCGATCGTCGAAAATGCGCCGATCCCCTCGGTACTCTACGTTAAAGTGCAGCTGATCAAGGAGTTCGAGCGGTCGAAGGCCAAAGAGTCGACCGAGACAGCATTCAAGGCACGCGTCGTGTTCACGTATGGACGTGGGCAAAAAGCAAGGCGGTGGGAAGAAGCATGCAAGCGGCAGCTTCAAGTGCTTCTAGTGCAACAAGCGTGGTCACAAGACTACGGATTGCAAGTGCAAGAAGCCGGAAAGCAATGAGAAGATCACCTTTGCAGCTACCAGCGACCGCCACGATGGATGGCTGCTCAACAGTAGCGCGTCCACCCACATGACGCCACGGAGCGAGGACATCCGTTCTCTCCGTCATCTTCCTACTCTTCACTGATAATTACTCACACCACGTAACCGTATTCTTCCTAAAGAAGACGAGTGCGGTCGCCGCGCTACCCGCTGGATTCAAGTTAATGGTCGAGAACCAGCCCGGACGTCGGATCACGAAGCTGCATACGGACAGTGGCCACGAGTTCATCAACTGTGACATAGCATCGACCTGCTCGTCGAGTAGGACCATCTACCAGCACTTCACACCGTACCCCGCTCAACAGGACAGTCATGTGGAGCGCATGAACAGGACGTTGATGGAGATGCCGAGAGCAATGCTGCACTACCGGCGTGTTGACCTTCTTTGGCGGGGTGAAGCGGTGTACATCAACAACCGCTCGCAGGCCATGGCATGCCTGAACACGACGTCGTACATGCTGTACTTTATACGTACGCCGAGTCTCGAGCAGCTTTTTGTGTTCGGCTCCATGGACTTCACCCACGTCGAGAAGGAGAACAGAACCAAGCTCGACCCGAAGGCGTTCAAGTGCGTGCCGCTCGGGTACTCAGAGTAGGCGAAGGCGTACCGTGTGCTCGACATCTCGAAGCACAAGGTCAAGCGTTCGCGCTCGTTGATCCTTGGCGAGCATGAAGTCGATGATATCTACGACGGGAGCACGCCAGTACCTGACCAAGTGGTGTGGAAGGACGTGCCAGAATCTGAGAACTTGAGTGATTCCCCGAAGCCTGCAGTCCCGACCACGATATCGACATGGACACTTCGACGCGGATGGCAATGGTGACGCTGGCTCGGTTGACATCCCAATGGACGGCACCAACAACGCTAACAACGCCAAGAAGCTGTACGAGCGCCTGACGAACGACCTCCCGAGGTGAGGTATGCAATGGTGTTCAACCCCTCTGTAGCGGCGAGGGAGCGCAGTCATCCAAGTCTCGTCATCGGGTCCAACCTCGTTGATCCAAGCCAGCGTGCCTGGCTGCTACACGAATCAGAGTCGACGTCAGTGGAATAGGAAACTGAGCCAATGGTGCCGTACCATCCACTCATTGATCAAGTGAAAGACGAAGGCAGTATGCTGGTCGCCAAGCGATTGTGGGTGGCTAGTGAAGACGAGTACAGCTTCCTAGCTGACTCGAGCGCAATCGCTAATGCCAATCCAATCTAAAAACTTACTTTGACAAGTACTAAACGGAAGCAAAGGGAAGCAGCGATCGACGCCGAGATCGCGGAGCACAGGGAGAACGGAACCTGGAAGATCATTCGTCGTGGGCTGGGTATGAAGACGGTGGGGTCGAAGTGGCTGTTCGTGGCTAAGAAGAATGAGCGTGGGTCAGTCATCCGATTCAATTCCAGAATCGTTGCTCTCGACTACAGCCTGACGTTTGGCGTTATGCTTTTCGAGGCATACTCGCATGTCTCGAACGCGAGCTCCATTCGATTAATTTTCACCATCTGCAGCCACTTCGACAACGTCGTGCTGCAGACGATGCCCACACAGCGTTTCTGGACGCGACCCTCCGCGGGCCGAGTTCATGGAAGGCCCCAAGGGTGTCGACGCGCCAGACGACTAAGTGTTTCAACTACGGAAATCGTTGTACGCTTTGCGTCAGTCGTCCGGTGGGTGGAACCAAACATCCACAGAGAGCTCGTCGCAATAGGATTCGTGCCGTCAAATGCCGACCGGTGCGTCTACGCACTCGGCTGGTTGTATGCTAGGGTCCACTCACACCCCAACGTGGACGACACGCTGATGGCCACCAAGTCGAGGTCTTCGACCATACCAGTCGTGTCGCAATAGCGAATGCACTTCCGGCTGAACGGAACTTGACGTCGCGAAGTTCGTGCTGGGAATGGAGATCCATCAGGATGTTGCCAGCTCAGCCACAAGTGTGAATCAGACAAGCTACATCAAGGACATCGGCGCACGACTCAATCGTCAGGCAGCGAAGCCGATCTACAACCTCTGCGCTGTGAGCGTGAAGTTGTCTGCAAAGGACAAACCAACGGACGAGCCCGAGCGTGCCGACATGCGTAAGAAGCCGTTTCGATCGCTAGTCGGGTGCTTGCTGTACGTGGCCACATGCACGATACCGGATTTTGCGTACACCGTGACACGCCTCAGGCGTCAAGTTGAGGGTCCTGGACGAGCTCGCTGTGTCACATCAATTCCAGTCCTCCGGTACCTACTTTTGACTAACAAGTACGGCTCGCAGTACGTCGGCGGGAATGGCAATCCGCGGTTCATGGCGTTTTACGAGGCGGACTGGGCCTCGAACGCCAACGATTATCGCTCGTATCTGGTGTGGTGCTCATGACCTAAGGCGGACAAGTGGTGTTTAAGAGCAAGTCGCAAAACGCTGTGGCGCTCATCGCATCAGAACCGGAATACGGGGCGGTGAGTGTGTGCATGGAAGGGATCGTGTGAGCCCGCAGACTGCTCGGTGACATGAAGGTCCCGCAGACAGGTCCGACAACAATTTTCAGCGACAATCAAGGCGCAATCGCGATGACGAAGAACGTTGGGTACCAAGGGCGAGCTAAACACATCAATATCCGTGCCCACTTCGTCCGTGAAAGGATTACGAGCAAAGAGGTCGACGTCGTGCATGTCGAGCCGAAGAACAAGTAGCTCAGATCTTCGCCAAGTCTGTGCCGACGAAGCAGTTTGAGTATCTGCGGGACCTGTGTGGTGTCCGTCCAGTGATGTACACGTGGTCAGCGCGTGCCGCTAGTGGGAGTGTTGCAGTTTGAGCGCGTCAATCCTCTCATGCCTTGAGTGTTGGTCGCCTGGACTTGCAGTTCGGCATAGTGTGACCAAGAGCTTTCAGTTGTTGCACATGTGCATACTCAGATTAACACACCTTTTCTGTAAGGGCGTGGTTACTACAAAATTCAACTGAAAATGGACAAAATCAATTCATATGAGTTCTTTAATTGGCGTATTTTGGAGCGATCACAACAATACAACGGGGTTGATTGAAATTTATTTTATCCAGGTGAATCACCTGGATAAATTATAACCACTTGAATATTTGCCATTTTCAAAACAGTTGAGGGTTTGCGTCAATCTCGCACGCTCCCCCAGCGCGCGTTTGGCTCAAGAGTCACCGAGGCATGTGAGCGTGTGCTTGCTCGTGCATGGTGGTTGAAGCACGCGCGCTTTCGGATGTTGGGCTTGCACTCGCGCTCACTGTTTCGCTTGCTTTTTCTCCTTCCTCACAGGTCCTACATATATTATACAAATAATTCCTCCGCCCTTTTGCGGCCCCCCACGTTTGAGTTTCGGTGGACCTGTCACACAAAACATCGACGACAGTGGTAGAGTATTCTGTGCAGCGCTTGTTCTTGCGATGGTAGTATTGTTTCCGTCTTTCTCTCCACTCTTTGCGTTGACAGGCAGAAGGAAGAAAAAGAAGAGCTTTGAAAGCCTCATGGGATGGTGCGGCTGCACGGGAGGAAACTATTGGACAAAACAGATGCAAATGAAGGTTATGATTCGCTCTTTTTGGAAGTACTCTGATTTTGAAGCACCGATATTTCCTATTCAAATGAATTTATTGCTCTTTTGTCACCAAGTGAATTTTGTAGTAACCATGCCCTAAGAATTAAAGCAAAAAGGGTCGATTTGACGGTAAATGGAGAGACACCTAAATCCGGAACGTTTTCAATGCTCATGAAACTTTGCCATCCCCTTGGCTTTGATGTCGTCAGTAAGAATCTGCCATCGCCATCAAAAACAACGCATGGGTTGGCGAGCAAACACCTTCCCCATACAGTCCCTAGCAGAGGTGGCCTCCAGCCCATCTACATTTTGTTTAGCATTCCAGAATTAAAAAAAGTATTCATCTCGCAGTGCAAAAGTACCATACAATACTGAATGGTGCTTTAGTATGGCTTCTGGGCTCAGAAGTTCTGAGCCTCACGCCAAAAACAATACAGTCGGTTGAACCGACTCTATGTATAGCGTTTTAGTGCGCGCGAGCCAAGACCAAAAATAAGAGTTTGAGCGCGACTTTTGCAGTTAGAATGTTGGTCACTTTGTGTTTTCTACTTCGCCGCTATTGCGACTCGAATGGGGCCAAGTACAACGAGATGGATGCACACGCTGCACCATAGCTCGACAACGGGTGCTTAGTTTGACCTCAAACTTACATAAAATGCTATTGAGACATATTGGAGATCAGTGAAGAAGGTTGGAGATCATCGTCCATTTTCCGAATTTACCTCACCTTTGATTCACTGGCCGGGAGGCTTTAGTTCTTTCAAAAGCGGCGAGTTAAGAATAGCTAACACACGAGGCCGTACCGTTGTGAGTCACCTAGTAATCGCCTCGACAAGAACGAGCAGAACGCGTGTGCTAGATGCATTATCAATTACTTCAATCTTATGTCTCCTGCTCACAACAGCGTCGCCAGCCCCATTAATGTTGCTTTTGGCACACTGCGGCAACCAATTCTCTGGAATTTTTACAGAGTTATTACGAGATCTGACTTGGTCTACCTTTTCAGAAAATATGTTCTGATTTTTGACCGTTCGGGTTACCTTCATGCGACCTTTTCTCGATATGTAAAAAAATTCTTGAAAATCAGAAACTCAAAATAATTTCAGGTCGTCCCAAGAGGTCTACGTCGGTCCTTGGAAGACATCTCCCAAAATTAAATTCGTACAGGGAACATTCATGCTACACATTGCCATGTCATGCCCGGTGAAGCTCTGGAATTTAGCACTCGAGGTGTGGGTTACCATGATGCATGCATTGACGATAAACGCCTTCCAAATGGATGTCATACCACTGTCCTGTTGCACCTGTTGTGCATTTACATGTTCTGCCGGCCTTAGAGTTCTTTGTATGGAGACAATGATACAAAAGAGGATTTCCGTTTTTGTCCAATTTTCGGTAACAGCAGAACACATCATCTTTCAACACAAGGGCGGCGAGTAGAGCAGTCCGAAATGTAATCCGGACATTTCTATACAAGGGAGATATTTGTCTACCACCCCCAAACAAGCAACAATCTCGCTAAAAACGTAACATTTTATGACTGATTATTCTGTGAATTTATGAATGTGGCATGAATGTTTCCTGTACGAACTTAATTTTAGGAGATGTCTTTCGAAGACAGATGTAGACCTCTTGGGACGACCTGAAATTATTCTCAGTTTCTGATCTTTCACGAAAAAATCTCGACATATCTAGAAAAGTTAGCATGAAGGCTTCCAGAATTGTCAGAAATCATAAAAAAATCAGAAAAAGGTAGACCAAGTCAGATCTCGGAATGGCTCTGGAAAATTCCAAAGAGTAAACCTTCGGAGCCGTTGCTGAAAGTTTTTTTATGGATCCGTCTGTTTTTAACGGGTCCAATATCGTGACTGCGGCTTGTCGAATATGGCATCGGCGTGGATGTGTCAACTCAACACCACCGCCCATTTACAGATTCATGCATTGACTCAATAATTGCATTATTTAGTATTGCCATGGCTCGTATTGCAATCTTTGATATTATTTTTCTGAAACACAATTCAATATATTGTTCTCTGAAAAATTTCAGAGCGTTACCAGAATGTGAGATGGTCTTGCGATCCTGAACTTATTTTCCGACATTTGATCATTCGGCAAACCTTCAGACAATCATATCAAAATTAAATGCTGATTGTCGGTGTTTTTTCTCTATTGACATAAAAACCAAAATAATTTTGCGTCGCTCGTAGAGGTCAGGATGGATACATGTCTGTCCTCGGAACACATCGCCCCAACAGGATTTTTGGCGAGTAACATTCAGGTCACATTTCTATTTTCTCCGAATCATCGGTCATAAATGGTACATTTTTGGTCAGGGTGTTGCTTGTTTAGGAAAAGAAGACAATTTTAGCCCTTGTAGAGAAATGTCTGCCTTCTGCAGACATCCGGTTATATTTCCCTTTCACCACATCAATGCCCTTGTATCGGAGGGTGATGTAATCTACCACCACCACCTCGTGTACATATGATGATAGTCGATTGGTTAGACTGTGGACTCAAGGGCTCGAGTTGAAATGACTTCATGAAAAACTCATGTTGAAAGCCATCTCACATTTACAGCACCTTCCAAAAACGATTTACACGTCCATTAGCTGGACTTTAATATATTTCGCCCACACCCACTCATCGCTTTTGTAGCCATACAATACGATCATCACTTTGGCTATAGCGCTATCCATTAGAAGTACTAGTAATACGACACACCGCCCTAGATGCTCGAGACTCGGCGGCTGTAACACGCTGCAGCTGGTTGCGACTGACTATCCTCGCCATCGTTCAGCTCGCATCGCACGTTTGACGCGCTGAATGGGCGGTAGTGGCAGCGGCATGCGCTTCAAAGTCCACGGTTGCCCGGAGGAACCCGCAACCGACGAATCGGCCTCGCGCGCGCAGCAACGTGACAGCGATTACTACGCGTGGTCGTAGTCGTGTTGAGAGGGGAAAATGGTGAGGAGAGGAGGGTTGGCAGTGAAGAGGAGACGGTTCTACACGCTCGACGAGGACGATATCCATTTGCCACCGGCGTTGCTGGCGACAGCAACATGCTGCGAAACGAGTTCAGCAGCAACAGTAGCAGAGCAGAGGTCGCCGCAGTGCGCCAGCCACATCAAAATTAAGTCCGTGCTGCATGTCCTTACCGCCTGTGCTGCGAGGGAGAAACAGCGATCACGGGCGCCAGCCGAGGCCGAGCCCGCCCGCACCACCGGGCAGCTCAGCCCGCCCTGACAACAACCGCGATTGTTGGACCTACAGGTGGCCCAAACACCGCGCCCGACGATCGCGACGACGCCTCCGGTCCTAGCAACATACTGATCAGTATAATTTCACACTCAAAGTCCAAGTATGGCTTTCAACAAAGAACTTGGGACTTCATTTTTCTATTAGACTTGTACATCATGGCTAATACGAATGAGTGTCTTTTGACATTGGTTATTCGGTTACGGGAAAGTTAATACTGTAGAACCAACCTACCTTATTCCAGAGCTTCTCCGGGCTGCAAGCACGCCATTTTGATATCCGGTTTGGAAGTCCATTTCAAATACAAATCGACGCCTGAGAGGCGTTTTATTAGCATTGGCATGGTACTTATAAATAAATTGACGCCGAAGTGTCCGATTTAGACTAAAGAAAATTCTAAAACTAAACTTTAGAAGAAGCCAAGTGCGAACTGAAAAACATGCGTCGAATGCCCACCTTCATGTGGGCATTCGACGCCAACATTTAGCAAATCGACACCGTGCAAAACTATCAGACAAACACCTGCAAATCTAAAACTCTATTCACCGCATCAAAGAAGAAACTTGAACTATAATACAAGCACAGGGCAGAACACACAAAGACTGACCGCAACGCCCGGACAAAATTAACGCCCGGTTGCTCATCCGCATTTGACCAAGTCATTTTGATATTGGTTCGCCAATCCTAAAATTATTGCAGGGAACATGACATTTCTCCAAATGTCTCTCGTATAAACCAAGCGGTTGTCGCGCGACAAATCCAAATTTTGGCAAAGTAATTCCAACCTTTTCCTCTTCCTGCTTAACCCCATTCATTCATGTGTGCCCCGCTTCACTCTCTTCTCCATTTACCATGCCGCGCAATCGCTACAGCTTCACGCACAAAGAGCGTGTTGCCGCCCTCAACCCACTGCGCCGGACGTCACAGCGCGCCGTCTCAAGGGACGACAGTATCTTGAGGTGAACTCTCCGTGAGTGGGTTAAGAAAGAAACCCGAATCAGAGCGTTATCGGGAACGAAGCTGACCAAGTCCACCACAACTGACTGCCGTGAGAGTGTCGCAGTCGCTGCCCACCTCATCACGTTCATGATGGACACCGTGAGCGACAAGCAGGTGCGGTTGAGATCGCCCTGCAACGTGCCGATTTTTATGAAATTCTGACTTGTTTTTTAGATGCCATATTTCAGGTTTTGACAACGTTTAACGTGATGAAGTTTGCTAAAGCAAACTGCCCGGATTGGCTGCGCTCTGACGCTGCGCCAAAGAAGTCTTCTGCCACTGCGTTTGACTCACCCAAGGAGCTAGTGAGTCGTTTTCTCGCTCGGCACAGCTTCTCGTAGAGGACCATCTCTCCGGCAAAGGTATGCGCGCGCTTTCTAAAAAGACAGAGGTTTATTTTCTAATTGTTTATTACGTAGAAGTGCGCAAAGTTCTCGAACAAACTCGCGGTTAGTTCAGAGCACACTTCTGGAGCACGTGTAGCGGGTACGAGGCCTCGTGCGTGCTCAACATCGACGAGGCAGGCATGCATAACGACATGCCGCCACTCAAGACACTCGCTCAGTGCGGTGGCTCGACCAAGGGTTGGCACCTGAGCCAGCACTCTCTTCGAATGACACTGGTTGTAGCCGTCCGAGCGAATGGTTACATGCACAATGTTTGGCTTTTGTAATTGACGCGGTGTGATCCGTAAGCTTTTTCGCTCCAGTTGCAAGCTATCTATCCTGTTCATTATCAAGGTATCCGAGCATGGAGATCTTCTTGCCAACACGTTGCCTCAGTATCCAAAAGGTGTGTGAGAAAATAGTATTGCAAAATCTGGAGTGTTTTCGATATTTGACTCTTTTTTGTATTTAGGCCACTATTCCATGATACAAGAGAACCCGTGAATGGACAGAAGGGTTTGGAGGGAGTAGCTGCGCTTTATGCTCGCAACAGAGATTGAGGGGCCGTCCGTTGTGCTGCTCGATAACCTCGACTGTCATGTCTCCAGCAGTCCAATGAGGTCATCCCGTCGGAGCTGTTCTCCGTTATGCAGCCTCTCCCTCCTAACTCTACCTCCCGTGCCAGCCCCTAAACGTCGGCGTCATGGGGTCGGTTAAGGAATGCTACGATCTCAGTGGCTGCTTGACGACCTACCTGTTGTCGCTTCCGCACAGGAAAAGCGGCCCCGCATGATCAAGCACACCATCCAAGTGTCGGAGGCGATCTCCGAACAGACAGTCGGAAGCAGTTTCACGAAAGCAATGTCTATATTTTACGCTTAAAGTTAAAGTTGAGTATTTAATTCTTTAAAAATGCGAGAGGGAGTTTTGTTCTGTCTGAAAAAAATCACCTCCCAACGATTCCAGTCTTTACTTTCAAAAATCGGTTTAGGTGGGTGGGCGTCAAGATTGGGTTTTGTGCGTACATCCACTTCCAACTCGAATACAAAGGCGTCGAAAACCTAGGCCGTGTTCGCCATATTTGTAAGAACAGCCCCGTTGTTGATGTAGCTCGTTCGCGACAGAGTTTTTGTTCACAAACATGCTGGGTGGAATTTCGTGTTGCTTCTGTGTTTCAGCTTTCAGATATCTGAACTGCACTGTTCTGGCTGGCTCACAGAGTAGAGCAAGTGAGAGAACGACGACGTGCTGTAGCTCGCATAATGACTAGCCGTGATCTCACTATCCCCCAGTACGCTCTCATCAGCGCCTTCTACTCGGTTTTCTGCCAAGCTACCTTTGGCTTTGCCGCAAGCTCGTTGCTGGTGCTTCAAGAATTTGTTTGCTCACTCGCCTGACAGCGTTCGTGTGCGTGATCGGCTGACGGAAGGTTCGCCATGGTAACTTTTTGCATTTTGTTCTCTTTAACACTGGTTCTCTGACTCAAGTACACCAAATTTGGTAGGTCCCCCCTGAAACATGAAATCCGCTAGAGAGATCTGGACAATATGACTAACACCATTCAAGAGCCCTGTGCCTCGCGGATTTGGGGACACTATGTCGACAGCATTTGGCTTCGTGTGGGCCAAGTTATGCCAGGTGACGTCGAGGCATTTCTAAATTTTTCGCCTCCCTGGAGGCCGAAATGAAATGCTTATGGCGATAAATTATACGGTCTTATGACTGCAAATCAAGGTTTATAAAGCAATTTACATCTGTATAACGGTGTTTACCTCAATAAATCAGTTCCATAGCCTATCGCGAATAACCTCAAGGTTCTTCAGTTTCATCACAATAGAAAGACACCTATTCACTCAAAGTTGACTGTGTCTGGTGTCAAGCTAGCGCTGCTGCTATTGCGCGTCGTCGACTTGCTGCTCCGGCTTTTGAAGTAGACAGGTGCGCGATCTCCGTGTCTAGATGCATGGGTGCGCAGCGCGGCGGGTCAGTGCGTGTGTTGAGTGGTCGTTGCAGCTGCTCGGTGGGGATGATAGCAGTGAGGCGACGGTGGGTGGTCTGTTTCCGGCGCGAAAGAGTCAAGCGGTATTCGCATGGTGAGTGGTGCCCAGTGCGTCTGGTACGTGTCAAGTCACTGATGCAGGCGCCGTTTGGGACGTCCAAGTCACGTTGTGTCTTCTTGCGTGCGTACTCGTTTTTGCAATCATTCGCCACAAATCACTACACTATCTATCAATGCAATTATTGTATTTAAAGCGGTTTAGTTGATATAGAAAGGTTCTTATAAGAAAAACCTGTGCCCAACATGCTCTGGGTGCTGCGCGCGAGAACGAGTTGAGCGACAAATATTGTGCGTCTGACACAACCAAGGGTAGGGTGGCATCACGAGATGAACAGCTATCCAACATTGTAGCTAATATACGCTAGTTCGCTCCAGCGGATTTCACGATTTTGGGAGCACCTAACTGAATCGGCCAAATCGAGTGTACTTAAGTTAGAGAACCAGTGTTAAATTCGCCATTTTTAATATTCTTGATGGTGTCTTTTACAGACAGCTTGAGCGTTTTGCGCGCAGTTCCATCTGACAAAATTCATGGTGATAACAATAAATGTTATTTTCCGAGCACTGTTGGAGCGTGCCCGAAAGGATCTTTTCCGCCTTCCCAAGCGTTTGATTGCTGCCAGTCAGCCACACGACACACACACCACAGCACAGCACAAGCGTAAGATTTTGAAACGATACCAGTCGAGGCGCACGTCCACGCAAGCAAACTTGTTGAGATCGGGAAGCGTGGACAAGCTGTTCGGAAATCGAGTCCTTCGTATGACCTTTTCTTGAGGCGCCCACAGCCAGGACAAAGCTCTGATCAGGCCTGAGGCGATGGGCTTGTGTGGTTGAGTTGCTTGCTTGTGCGTGCGTACGTGCGTTCGTGGGTGTGAGATGGAGGACGGAGGAGATCAAGAGGATGGAAAAGGGAAGAAGGGAGAGTGCGCGTTTGTGAGAGCGATAGGCTCTGACACAACCGCACACTCTCTCGCACTCCTCCGGAAAAATTGGTGTGAAGTCAACCTCCGGTAAAAAGCCGAAAAGTACTGTACTGTCGGAAGTTACTTTCCTTAGTACAGTCCTTCTCGGCACTAGGATATATTTGACGTGACAAACCACGCAACAGCGGCACAAGCAACTTGAACTTCGCGAATACGAGGATCCTATTGGCTAAACATTACACTGCATAGATCGGGAGACAGTGAGTCGTAATTTACAGCGCCAGAGGCCGAAGGTGCGAAAATTGTAACGCGCCAGAGACCACACAAGCGACGCGCGTGGCGGAGGCGGCGCCTCCGTTCTTTGCTTACTACGCCTCGACGGATGGCACCTCAAGCGAGGTACCACAAATCGACATGGACAATAAGACCAAGATCATCTTGTGGGACGGCAGATCTAGCAGCGCAAATGTCTTCGATGACCAGTACTCCGCTTGCGCGGAATATATCTTGGATGACTTCTACCACCAGGCGCAAGTGATTGTAGGAGCGCACTAAAAGGTGCACAACCATCAAAGTGTAATCCACGCGCAGGTCCTCTTGATCTTCCACGCCTACGAGAGGCACAGCGTGTCATATGTAATAGATAACGAAAAACGACTTCTACCTACTCTTGCATACTCCAAACTTGGCGCGTACTGAGACAGCGGCGGAGCGCAATACGGCTTGTATAATGGCAGAACCTACTCGCTCTGACGACGAACTACTGCTGTCGTTGACGGCGACTCGCCTACGCTCATCGAGCAAATCCCCGCCCTGCTGGCTTTGGTAGTGGCTCGTGCTTTGCGAGTGTCACAACTCGATGTGGCTGGTGCTGTCTGTAAATCTCTATTCCTTTCCTCGATGTTGAGGTCCTCTTGGCGATGATGGCTTCCACCGCGACTCGCTGCGGCTGTCGTTGTCTGTGCATAGTTGTTCTTGGTTTCGAAAACTCGCGCGTGTGCTGCGAATAGTACATGGCTGCTTATGACGTTTGCAGCGGCTCATGCGCTGTGAGCTCGTCCCCGTGCTTACTGTGACTGCAACTCGCGCGCTGTGAGCACGTCCACGCGGTGCTGCTGGCTTCGACGGCGACTCATTTGTACTTTTCTGAGCACGTCGTCGCAATGCGCTGGCTTGGAAGGTGGTACCCTTATGTTGCTTGTTAGTGAGTTCGATGTATTTCGTGCCGTCAACTTCCACGTAAACCAACGGCATGAGAAGCATTGGGTTTTGTCCAATTAGTGCGAGAAGATCGGCGAAGTCCGCGGAGCTTATGACGCTCAGTTTGTTGAGCGCGAAGCTGGAAGGCGTAGAGCACGCCTGAAACGAGTTAAAAAAAGAACTGGGATCCGACATTGGATCACAGAGACCAGTTTTCGAGAGAGCTGGGTTCACAGAACGAGCTCGCAGGTTTTTAAGACAAGGGCGACGAGGCAAAAATATTAATTTGGCGAGGGAGAAGGTTGATTGAAATCACTGCTCATGTGCATCACGGAGCTAACCAAGCACATGCCGACTGTGACGTGTCAGTAAAGACATCAGCCACTGGCGTTGGTGCACGCGCTTGTCGATTAAGAGGGAAATAGTGACCAATTGCATCAAATTTCCTAGGGCGATGTGTTCGGGTACCGGAACTGCTGCCAACAACGCACGAGTCCACGACGACACCGCGATGCGGCTTGACAGATGAGCAGATCGCCGGTGACCTGCGCTGTACTCGTGCCGAGCTCACCAACCAGCCGCGACTGCTGTTGCTGCCACCAGGCGCACACGTGCCGGCGACGACGGTACTAAGTTGTTTGACGGACGACAAGGTTGCCGAAGCGCTGCGCTGGGCTCATGATGATCTTAATGACCACCTGCACTTGCCGCTACCGCCACCGGTCGCGCACGAGCCGACGACATGGATGAACGATCACGTCAACGCTGAGCCAATCCATGCTGGCGCTGAGACCGTCGTTTGGCCGAACGCCTTCACGACGATACGGCGGTTCCAGCTGCGCGTTGAGAGAACCGCCTTCAGAGTCGACGTATTGGGTGGCACGAACACGCTCTGCGGTATCACGGACAGCAGAGTAGAACATGCGACGGTGCTCGCACCTGCCGAGCATATCGTCCAGCAGCACCTTGCACCATTTCATGACTCGCGGAAGCGACAGCGCCGGTACTTGCCCGGGCGGACACGGACCTGCTTAGGAACGCCGCCTTCATCGCGGCGTGCTCAATTGGAGCTCCAATTTATTGTGGGGTGGACGTGAGTGGACGTGTCCGCCGTGGTATCCTTTTGTCGAAGACACTCAAATAGAGGCTCC
>JAASFJ010000084.1:0-44389 GCA_023333755.1 Globisporangium uncinulatum | reverse complement strand
TTGGTGCATGAGAGTGCGAGGAGAGTACAGTGCATGGATGTGTGCACGTGTGGGTGTGTATGTGTGTATGCGAATGGGTTTGAATACGTGTGCGGTCGTGTGTTTCGTGGTAAGAAGAGGCGTGTGCCGTCTGCTGGTGCGTCGACGACAACTTCGGGACTGTCCGCATTGCCAGGCTGATTCGTCTGGTGCAGAAATTCCAGTGGCATTGCCTTGGCTGTTGCGCTCGTCTAGCGCCTCGAAGCACTGTTGTCGCGGTGGGTCCGTGTGTTCCGCTCTGCCTAGATGAGAGAGAGTCCAGACGAACCTGAGGACAGCGCTGGCACGTGTGGGGGAAGAGGGACAACGATGTCGTCACGTTCGAGGTATCATCAGAAGTACTCGGACCCAACTGGGTACAAGCACTCTTCTCGACCTGAAGCGAACGAACGAACTAGGCACTCATGGGCTTAGCGATACAACGGCCAGGCATCAGTATCGCCGCGCATGTAGCTGAGGCTACCGCAAGGCGCTAGCTATCGATCTGGTGGGAGCAGAGACCAAGTCCAGAAGTTGTACGGGGCCTTCCGTAGCGAGTGAGCGCGTCTGCTGGACTTACTCAACGCAGCTGCTGGCGTTCCTGCGTGCTAGTCCAGAGTCTCCGGCGGAAGTTGGAACCGAGTACGCGGCACTTGCACGAACAGGAAGCTCCTGGGTCAGTGGTGGTGCCCTCTCACCCTCGAGACAGAGTGTGTTGCCCATGTAAGCGAAGTGGTGCGTGTCACGACTCCTCGGCACGACTCCATTTCACATCCGGTCGAACCTGTCGACGCAGCCACCAGCGATCTTGACTGCAAGAAGAGACCAGAAGTGCGTTTCGATGTGGACGAATGTGCAAGCGCGTCGCTCACCGTCGAGCAGCAGCAGGAGAGGGCGAAGCCGTGGGAGCGTCAAGAGACGCCACCGAGTTCGTGGAGATGTCGCAGAGATGGCTTGATCTCGATGTCGCACGAGTCATTGTGTGCTGCATCCACACGCAAGAGCTCACCCAAAGGTCCAATCCTCAATACCCAGTACAGTACTGTACCACGTCCATGGGTGCAACCGCCGCGTTCTCATTCCGATCTTTGCTGCCAGCCCCGCACAACTAACTGACTCGCGTCCACCTCCCTCTCTCCTTCGTCGCTACACTGCCTACAATGGGCCAAGCCGCGTCGTCGCCTGCTCCTCCACCGCCGCCACTGCCCAGCGATCCCTGTGCGGAGCGCGCGCTGCAGCAGATGGCCCGCCGCCCGCCGCTGCGCTGCGTCTTCTATTACGAGTCGTTCGCGCGCGGCTCGGAGCTCCAGCTGCCACTGCTCTACGCGAAGCGCGACGAGCAGCAGCCTGGCACGCGCCTCGCAGACCTCGAGCACTGGCTGCGTGACGAGTTCCGCGTGCCGGCCGGCGCGAGCGTCTTTGCAGTCGTGCCTGCCGACGAGCTCTACTCGCCACCGTACCCGCTCGTGATGCTCAACACGGTGGCTGCGCGCGTTCAGCAACGCTTCCACGACGACGACGCGCGCGTGCCTGTGCTGCACTTTGCGCTCGTCGTGCGCAGCATGGCGCGTCTGCACGAACCCGTGCTACGCGCAGACGTGCACGAGTCGCCGTACTTTGCTGTCTCTGCACGCGCACTCGCGTCTCGCGCCGACTCGGTCGAGCGCCAGTTTGTACGCGCGCGCTTCGTGCACAACCTCCAGACGTGGGGCTTTGCGCGCCTCGAAGTCACGCCAGAGCAAGCACAAGTCCCACAGGACGCGTTCCGTACTGTGCGTACGTGGCTCGCCGCCCAGCTCGCCCTACCGCCAGCGGAGCGCTGGCGCGACTTTGTCGATACGACACAAGTGACGCCCGACAGTCATCCTGGTCTCGATGCGGCGACACACCCTGTCGTGTCGCGAGGTCGGTACGTTGGCTTTAGCTCGGACCGGAACCGCGAGTACCTGCAGCTGCGGCGGCCCGTCGCAACGAGCGGCACGCCGTGGCCACCGTCGTACTTTACCGAGAACGACGAGAACGGAGACGCGTTCGCGGCCCAGCTGTTGGAGCTGCTCGATCTCCTCGACAGTGTCGCGCGCGACTGCATGCGCGCTGTGTGCGACGTGCTGAACCTCGACGAACGCTGGGTCCTGGACGAACTGCTCGACGACCTCACGCCAGCGACAGCGGCAAACTCAGGTCCACGGGACTACACGAACCAGTACGGACCGTCGGTACTGCGCATCTACAACTACCGCAACAAGGGCGGTCGGCCGGACGACCCGCCACTGCACCCAGACGACCACTCGTGCGGCGTGCACGCAGACCTGGGACTCGTCACTGTGTCGCCGGTCGCGACAGTGCCAGGGCTCCAGATGTGGAACCTCGACCGTATGACATGGAGTGACGTGGAGCAGGACGCGCACTCGATCCACTTCTCAGTATTTGTCGGCGAGACGCTCGGCTTCCTCACGAACGGCCTCTTGCGGGCACCGCTCCACCGTGTACCGGCCGTAGTCGTGGCGGACGAGAGCAGTCGCCGCATGTCGATGCCCTACTTCCTGCGAGCCAAGCCGCAGCAGGTGCTCAACCCACGCGCTGATCCAGCAGCGCAGCTCACGTGTCGCGACTTCATGGAGGAGCGCGTGTTCACGACGCGGCCGTGGCGGCGAGAGGACACGCGCAAAGACGCACCGCCGCCAGACTACTAGCAAGAGAGACGGCAGACTGACTGACTACCGGTATGGGAAACACACACATCTGGTCCATCAGTCCACTGCATTGCTGAGCTGCCAGTGATCCTGGTATCTGGAGGAAGCGACGGAGCTGCTCGTGGTCCGCTTCGCACAACGTCCACTGTCGCGTCTGGCGTACAGTACACCCTTTCATCCAGTGTTCGTGCAGTCACTCGGGCATTTGAACTGACGTGGCCGAGTCCATGACTGACGGCGTGCAGCCTTCAGTTCGGTACAGGTGCAGCCACCGCGCGACTTCGAGGTGGCCTCGGCTGGCCGCGTCGTCCATCACCCGTGCCGTACAGCCCTTCAGTCGACCTGGGCTTCACGATTGCGAGTGGGGACTTGAACTGACGGTGTTATGTCCCGCTGGTGACGTCCTGGACTGCTAGATCAAGTACGTGATTACCGGCACATGTGGCGGCAACGACTTCAGTGTGCTCGACGAATTGTCTCTGTTCCGGTCACGAAGGCGTACAGTTTCAAGGGGAAGGTCGACTTCCAGCCAGAGATTGTGATTCGAGCCTTGGCGACAGTGCCTCAACGTGGGGACGTCCTGTCGGCCAATGTCGTCGAGGTCGACGGTGTCAGCTTTGCCGCCACTGCAGCTTCGAACTTCGACTTGACGAATGCCACGACATCAGTGACGTGCCTGAACATGAACGCGATGGACTGCTCTACCAAGATCACGATCAAAGCAGAGTGCTTGGTAAGGAGTATCGCGACGCCAACCGTGACGCTAGAAGCCTCGACCCCGCCTCCAGTTGCCACGGCGACGAAGACCGTGACGACATCGACGGCGATACCGATACTATCGACATACAATCTGGAGTACTACCAGGTGGTGTACACGATCAAATGGAACAACGTCCATGAGCACAGTGCAAGCAGAGTGAGGAGACGACGAGAAGACCTGGGCAACAGTTTGCTGCAGTGTGTGTGAGACACCCTTTGACTCCACAGATTTGTGCTTCTCCATAGATTCGTGTTCTAACCAATTAGAGGCTTCTACAGATTTTAGCACTGTTCTAGCAAAGCCCATCTGCGCAACAATTTGTTTGCTCTTACCATTCAAAAAGCGATGGAGCAAGAGCCGCAGAAGCCGCTCGCTGTGACGGCGGAGACCCCGCAGGCGCCACCTGCCGCTGCCACTCCGTCGTCTGCCGACAACACGGCATCTGATGCACCTACTCGCCCCGCACGCCTCATCGGCGAGGCGCCTATCAAGCCCGAGTGCGTCACGCACTCCACACTGTGGACTGTTCACGTTGATGGCGAATGCTGACCACCCTCCATCTTCCTCTGCGAACGGCAGGTTCCTCAAGCCCATTGTGCCGCTGCCGGCTACAACTGAAGACGGCGAGGAGCGCGAGAAGCAGCGTGGGACATTCAAGAAGCGGCCGATCGATGCGCCAGAGGACCCCGCTGAGCTGCTCTGTCGGCCTGTAGCCGCTGGCGAGTCGTGTCCGTTCGGCGACACGTGCAAGTTCAGCCACGACATGGGCGACTACATGCGGCGCAAGCTCAAGGACCTCGGCACGTCCTGCCCCGTGTTCGATAGCGTCGGTCGCTGTCGCTTTGGGCTCGCGTGCCGCTTTGCAGGCGCGCACGTGCGCACGCGAGCCGACGGGACGTTCGAGAACGTCGTCGACACGGAGCGGCTCGCACGCGCTCAGGCTGCCGGCGAAGACGGAGCTACTGACGGGATCCCGTTTGAGCGCAACGCACTCACGCACGTTGTGCGCACGCAGCTGCGCAAGAACACGTACACGTTCCAGTCGCTCGGACAGAAGAACAAGAAGAACAACAAGAACCACAGGGGCGGCGGCCAGCAGCAGCCACCCACGAGCGACGATAGCAGTAGCATAGCGACAGCTGAGAGCGCTGCACTGCTCCAGCCCGAGCCTGCGACGGTCGCTACTGAGACTGTCGAGCCAGCGAGCGAGAGTCCACTGCTGCCAGAGCGCAAGCCCGTGGACTTTGCTCGCAAGATCTACGTCGCGCCGCTCACGACAGTCGGGAACCTCCCGTTCCGTCGGCTGCTCAAGCAGACAGGCGCCGACATTACGTGCGGCGAGATGGCGATGGCGACGAACCTGCTCCACGCGCAGCAGTCCGAGTGGGCGTTGCTGCGTCGCCACGCGAGCGAAGACGTGTTTGGCGTCCAGATTGCGGGCGGCCACGGCGACCAACTCGCGCGCGTGTGCGAGCTGCTGGCGCGCGAGACGGACGTCGACTTTATCGATCTCAACATGGGCTGCCCGATCGACATTGTGTGTCGCGCAGGCGCTGGAGCAGCGCTTATGACGCGCGGGTCTCGCGTCGTGGAAGTCGTTGCCGGCGGCCTCACTGGCATTGAGCTCGGTGCGCGCCAGCGTGGCGACGGACGCGTGCCCGGGCTGACGGTGAAGCTGCGCACTGGCTGGAGCGACAAGGACCGTGTCGCCCACAAGCTTGTGCCCAAGATCCAGAGCGCGCGCGCGTCGAGCGCGTACATGAACGCGAGCGTTGTGCAGAACTACAAGCTCCGTGCAGTGCAAGGCGTTGACGCGATCACAGTCCACGGTCGCTCACGGCTGCAGCGCTACACAAAGACTGCGGACTGGGACTACGTCTTCGAGTGCAGCGACGCACAGGACGCGTCCGCGTCGTCGACGCCATTCGTCGGCGGCGGTGACGTGCTGTCGTTCGAGGAGTTTGACGCGCACTTGGCGAACGGCAAGCTGGACACGTGTATGCTTGCCCGCGGTGCGCTCATCAAGCCGTGGCTGCCGACAGAGATTAAGGAGCGTCGGCACTGGGACATCTCGGCGTCCGAGCGCTTCGATCTGCTCCGTGACTTTGTCAACTTTGGTCTCGAGCACTGGGGCTCGGACCAGAAGGGCGTAAACCGCACGCGCCGGTACTTGCTCGAGTGGCAGTCGTTCCTGTACCGGTACATCCCGGTCGGACTGCTCGAGGTGCTGCCGCAGCACATTAACGACCGCCCGTCGCCGTACTACGGCCGGAACGACCTCGAGACGCTCATGGCGAGCGACCGTGCGGGCGACTGGGTCAAGCTCTCCGAGATGCTGCTCGGCCCGGTGCCCGAGGGCTTCCAGTTTGTGCCCAAGCACAAGGCGAATGCGTACGGGTAAGCGCACGAGCAAGCACGAAGAGGAGAGTCAGCTGTGCGAGCCAGAGTGACACATTTGCTGGTTCAGTTGACCGGACGGCAGTGTGGGGCTGGTTGAGTGCGAACGGAGGCTGCAGCTTGGCGTCGCACGACAAGAAATGGGTGTGCAGCTGACACCGCTACGTAGACGCAAGGCAAACCTGAAAAGCGTACGCTGCAGGCCCCAGCTATCGCAGCGCGCAGCAGCATGTATGAATCGGTTGATGGGAGTTTGTTCGCTCGCTCGTCTTGCTATCCACCTTGAACCGAGCTACTTGTTGTTCTTCTTGGCCGCTCTGGCGCGCGTCTTCCGTGACCGGCGGCGGCGGAGGTGCGACGCCGAGAGCGAACGCGCCGACATCTCCGGTAAAGTCTAGGATTTGAACCGTCTGCGCTTTGCTGTTGCCACTGCTGTCGATCAGTGGCGGTGGTGGGAAGAGCTCGGCGCGTAGCGGATACGACAGGTCCGGGACCCTCGCTTCGCTCAACGAGTCGGGCGTTGGCGCGCCGAAGACAAACACAGGCAGACGCGCTGGGTTTCCTCCCCCATGCGCTCGCAACGTCACTGGCGCGAGGCAGCGGGATGGACGCATACGCGTTGAGTTGTCCACGCAGGTATGCGATCTCCCGGTCTTTCTCCTCTCGCAGCGCCGCGAGCTGCTCGCGCGCCGCCTGTCAGAGCCAGAAGAGAGAGGAGCATCCAAGTGAGTTCCCACCACCCTCGCGATGATCTCACCCTCCGTTCTTCGTGTAGCCCCTGCGTAGTACCTGGCGCTCTTCAGCGGCGCGTTGTTCACGCTCTTCGCACGGATCTGTGTGAGCGTATTCACGTCCTGGGACGCTGAGGTAGTTGTGAGGCGGTAGCTCCGAGTCGCCCAGCCGAAGGCGCTCGATGATTATGCGACGGCGCCGCATCGCGTGCGCTTGTTGCTCTCGAGTGGTGCTTGTGTGATGGTTTGGTTTGTGTGCGAGTGCATGACGGTTCGCAGTGAGGACGAGAGCAACCACATGCTCAATTTAGGATTTTTGATTGGCATGGCTTGTAACCTGGTCCAGGGTTACTGTGACAGGTTACAAGTTGAAGTTGCGGTTACCATGCAGGGGGGTACGCGGACTGTACCCACAATTTCTCGTTGGCAGCACTACGACTCGAGCACCACGACGTCGTCGGTCGGCAGCGACGGGTAGTCAGTGTAGCCGTGCTCGCCGCCCAAGTAGAACGTCGTCGAGTCTGGCTCGTTCGGCGCGATTCCGAGACGCAAGCGGGCGACGAGGTCCGGGGTCGCGAGGAACGCGCGGCCGAACGCCACACAGTCCGCGACTCCGTCTGCCACCGTCTGCTGCGCGCTCTCGCGATCATAGCCGGACGCTGTGACCAGCACACCGCCGTAGTGCTGCCGAAAGTGCGCCGTCACGCCACCGTTCGGCACCGCAGAGCTTGCGACGTGGCGACCGCGCGGCTCCACCAAGTGCAGGTACGCGAGCGCGTAGTCCCGCCCGAGGCGGTCCACGACATGGCCAAACGTTGCGGCCGGGTCGGAATCCGAGCAACCAAACGTTGTAGCGAATGGCGACAGCCGCAGCCCCACTTTACTCGGCGGGACACTGCCGACAATCGCATCGAGTGTCTCAAAGAGCAGCCGCGCGCGGTTCTCCACGCTGCCGCCGTACGCGTCGTGGCGCTGGTTCACGCCGTCGCAGAGAAACTGGTCCAGCAAATAGCCGTTTGCTGCGTGTAGCTCGACGCCGTCAAAGCCTGCACGCTCGACTGCGTTCACAGCAGCACGACGGTAGTCCTCGACAATGCCAGTGAGCTCATGCGTCTCGAGCGCACGTGGCGTCACGTACGCTTTGCGGCCTTCACGCGTGATCGCTGAGCTCGTGACTCCGTCCATCGGCACTGCGCTCGCAGACACTGGCAGCTCGCCGTTCGGCTGGTTGAGCGAGTGGCCGACGCGGCCAGTGTGCCAGAGCTGCGCAAAGATCTTGCCGCCCTTTGCGTGCACTGCGGCAGTCACGGCTTGCCACGCTTTGAGCTGGTCGTCGCGGAAGAGCCCGGGCGTGCCAAAGTAACCCCGCGCAGTCGGACTCACGCACGTGCCTTCCGAGATGAGCAGGCCACCCGCAGTCGCTCGCTGTGCGTAGTACGTAGCCGCAAAGGCAGGTGGGACGCCCGCTTCGCCTGACCGCAAGCGCGTGAGCGGCGCCATGACGATGCGGTGCTGCAGCTGCACGGGCGCCGCGTTGCCGCCGAGTGTGAGTGGCGTAAAGAGCGTCGGTGGGAGAACCATCGAGACCAGTGAGCACTTGAGCGCACGTTGGCGAGTGAGGTGCTCACAGAACAGTCCGCAACGCGAGCCAAGTCAGAAGCCATCACGTGTGATGTGTGGGTGTGGGACCATCACTATCAGTAGGGTTTCTGCGCTGATGACGTCGCCAACCCTGTTTCAAACAGTGCATCTACAGTGTTATGTGAATGTATCTATCCCCTCTCTCGCCCACGGGCTAGTTGAATGTGGTGGTTCCTTCACGCCGACGCGCCCGCGACCGCCTCCAAGTCGGCTTGGAGCTGCGCGTCGTCTTCCGCAGCTTTGCGCTGCTTGGCCCGGAACTCACGGGCTTCACGCTCCAACTGCCGCTCGCGCTCTTGGCGCTGCTGGAGCGCGTCGTCTTCGCGCTCTTTCTCGAGCCGCCGCTGCCGTCGGAGCTCGCGCTCAGCCGCAGCGGCTTCTTTCTCACGCTGCTCAGCAGCTGCTCGCTCCACTTCACGCGCGCGTTCCCTGGCTTCGCGTTGCGCCTCTTGCTCGACTCTGCGCAGCAGCTCTGCACGCTTGAGCTCCGCGAGCTCTTCAAGCGTAAGCTGCTGTTTCTCTGCGACCGCAGCTGCGTGCTGCTCCATTTGCTCAATCTGCTTCACTTGGATCCGCACGGAGCGCTTGCGTGGAATCGCTTCGAGCACTGCTCGTCGCGTCGCTTTCTCGAGCTCTTTCTCACGAGCGACCGCTTCTTCGTCGAGCTGTTCGACAATCACTTCGAGGTGGTCGAGCAGCTCCTGTTCACCCGGCACTTTCCGGCCACGCAGTGCCCGCATACCGGCGAGCGCAGCTTGGAAGCTCGCGTCGCCTTTCGCCCAGAGCTCCCACGCGTTCGTCGCGAGCTCGAGCCGGTAGAGCCGCCGCTCTTCGTAGAACTGCGGGAAGAAATAGAAGCAGTTGCCGGCGCGGTCCCGACCGAGCGGCTCGACGCGCATGTCGTCTTCTTCCATCATCCGCATGTGCGCGCTGGAGAATGAGTGCGGGTGTTTACGGGATATGATCGAGAAAAGACGGTGAGTGTTTGTGACCACCACTAAAGTGCGAGAATGAGACCCGCTTCGTTAAGTACGCACGTGTTGGACGGGTCGTCAATCACAGCTTCGCACAGGTTCAGGAGCATCTTGCAGCGCAGCTCAACAGACAGGTCCGCAAACGACTTGTGCTAGAGCCACATACACCATCATCACACAACACAGTCAGCATAGCTAGGTGGACAGAGAGGTCGTCCCTCTACATACTCCCATAAAGTACGCATGCGTACTTTAAGCGGACACTCGGCACCAAGTGCTTCAAGCCGGGCTTTGAGAATGTCGAGCGCCATCCACTCGTCGTCCGAGAGCTCCACGTCAACGTCGTCTTGGTCGTCACTATCGTCGTCTTCATCGTCCGAGAACGATTCGGGCACCTTCTCGCCAGCTTTGCGCAGTAGCGCGTACCACTTGTCGTACAGCGCTGTGTAGTACTCGCGCAGCTGCTTGTTCCACCACTCGTACTTAAGCCCAATGCCCGCTGAGAGGCACTCACGCTCGCTCTTTTTCAGCAGCAGCTTCGTAAACACGTCTTCTAACAGCGTACTCGACACGGGGCTCAGCAGCGCAGCCTCAAAGTCCACGAGCTTGTGCGAGAAGCGGAGCGTGAGCGGGTGCTGCAGCAGCCACAGAATGTGACACGCTGCTGGCAGCTCCCACATCCCACGCAACACGCGCAGCTCTTCGAAATCAATGTCCGTGGAGCTCCAGTCGCTGCCAGTCTCGACAAAGAACGGCTCGTTCATGGGCGCGTTCTCATGGACTTTGTCTTCCTGCGATCGCACGCGGCGCTTCTTGGCCGCAGGCGCTTTCGCTGCCGGCTTCCGCGCAGGTTTAGGTTTGGCTCTCGGCTTGAGCGCCGCTTTTGCTTTCTGGCGCTTCACTGGCGCGTCGTCTGCGCCGCCTTCGCTGTCGCTCTCTGCTGCTGAACGTGGTCACTCGTACTGGTCAGTTCTGGTACGCCCACCAACTGGCTATCAAGAGGGAACAACCGCACAATCCCCCCACACTGCACCTTCTTCTGGGTCGCCTTCGTCGCCAGTGTTGGTAGCGTCAGCGTTAGTGCGGGCGTCGCTCTCGGCGTCCTCGTCCGTCTGCTCCTGCGGCTCTGGCGCCTTCTTCGCGGGCTTTTTCCGCGCAGCTGCCGCCGGCGCACGTGCGCGCTTCTTGCTGTCGTCTGCCTGCAGCTTCGCCATCGTCACCCCACCACCTGTGCGTGTTGCGTCACGTCACGTCGCGTCGAACCTGCCTGCGTGCACTTCGCCCACGCAAATCGGAGAGTGGGTGAGTGACTTGAAGAATGTATCGAAACGGACCGAGCGACCCGACCTCGCTCGGACTTTAGCGGAGCTCTTCGGAGAGCAGTCGACTCCTCTGACTTTTTGCACTATCAAGCAATTCAACTGAACAATCCCGGCTCGTGTCCGCCATTGCCGTCTACTGTATGTATGCTCTACCTGCTCGGTCCTCTCCTCTCCTCTTCCTCTCACATGGACGCCTATCGGAACGTGGCGCTACGCGGCATGTGGTGCATGCGCTTCACCGCCTTCTTGGCGCCGCCGCTCATCTCCTCGTCTGCTGCCGCATTGTCGCCCGCTGCACCCCGAATCGCCACGAACGGATTGTAGCTCCCACCGCGACCTCCAGCCGCGCCTGCACCGCGCTTCTTCTTGCCAGTCGGCCGCTGGTTCGCACGCGTCGCGTCTGCCATATTGAACGTCGCGCTCGCCACCTGCGCGCTCGCGGCCGAGTAGTCAAACGCCTGGAAGGCTGTCGCGTTCTCCTCTGCAGCTGGTTCGTCGCCTTCGTCGCCTGCTCCAGTAGGCACCGCGAGCGCTTCGATTGCGTCATCCGACTGCTGCACCTTTCGCCGCTTCCCGCGGTTCCCCATCTTGTACGTCTCTGCGATCGACTGCGGTAACGCGTCGCTGTGCGATGGCGCAGACAGCACGACAGCAGCTGGTGCTGGTCCGGTAGCCATCGTGCCGTCGATTGGCTGATCGTTCTCTGTCACGACAAACGCGATGCGCGCCACAAGCTCATTTACGCGCTCTAGCGTCGCCGCTTCAGTCACGTTCGTTGCCGCAATCGCTAGTGGCGCAGCTGCAGTGGTCGGCAGCGCTGCGAAGCTCGCACGCAAGCCGTCGGTTGCACTCGCACTCGCACTCGCAGCGTCCGCGAAGCACTTGGCGCTCCGCTTGCCACGCTGCCAGCCCGCGTACTCGCTCATGTGGCTTGATGACGCAAACATCGCGGCTCCCGCTTCGTCATCCGACGCGCGCCAGTGAGTGTTGGTACTTTTCACCCCCACAACCATACTAGCGCTGTCAGTACGCGCGTCTTCGCTCAGCACTGCGAGCTTCGCGTCATCGGCTGCGAGCTTTGCCTTCTCCGCACTGATCTGCGACGTGAGCTCGTGTGCGAACTTGCGCACAAGCGCCGGCACTGGGTTGCACACACGGAAGAGCTGCTCGGCCTTTGTCGGCGCTGCCTTTGCGAGCTTCATGAGCGCGTGGTTCGGCAGCACGTAGCCGGTTGACTCGTCCTCTTGGCGAGCGACACGGTCGCGCCAGAAGTAGAGCAGCGCAAACACGCGACGCTGGAGCGGCGAGAGCTCTGGGAGCCCGACCGTCCGCTTGAGCCGCTCACTGAGTGCGTCACAGTCGTCGTCGCGCGCACGCGGCTTCTCGTACACTTGCAGACAGAGCGCGTTCGAGAGCTGGAGCGTCTCGTAGAGCAGACTCGCGCGTGTCTTGTCGCTCGCTGCCAACAGCTCGTGCTTGAGCGCGTCGTAGATAAAGAGCAAGTACCGTGTGTCTTCGCGTGCGTACTTGACCATGTTTGCGTCCAGTGGGCGCGTCCGCCAGTCTGCGAGCTGGTACTGCTTGTCAGCGTCCACGTTGCAGTGGCGCTTGAGCAAGTACGCGAGCGAGAAGCGCGGGTACTGCAGCAGCCGCGCTGCTTGGCCTGTGTCAAACATGTTGACGACGTAGAGCCCGAGGTCCCGCTGGAGCCAGAGAATGTCCATGTCGGCGCCATGGAGGACTTTCACCTTTGCGGGGTCGCAGAAGACGCGGTTGAGCACTTGGAGCTTCGAACGGAGAGCGAGCGTGTCGATGAGGAAGTCTGCAGTCGCAGTTGAGATCTGCATGAGGCACACGAGGCCCATGTACGACCGGAAGCTGTGGTGCTCCAGGTCGACTGCGATCACGCGCACGGTTGGCTCGCTGAGCGCAGCCACCATCGCAGCGAGCGTCTCGTCCGAGTTCACCCACACGTACGACGCGTGCTCGATCGGCACCTTCTTGTACGCAGTCGCTGCGTCTGCCGCTGCGAGCTGCCACTCGGTGTACTTGAGTGCCTTCACCTCAGCATAGTACGGGTGCTGCCGCTGCAGCTCGTCCTCGTCGTCGTTGTTGTGGGCTGGCGTTACACCCGACAGTGCGTGCACCTTCTCCCGCAGCTTGGAGACGAACGGCGCGTCCGAGTTGTCGATGCGCTCGTCGAACGCATCCTGCGGCTTAGCGTTACCACGCTGCGCGGCACTCGCGCTGCTGCCGTTGCTAGCAAGCGTCGGAGCCACTGTCGATTCACTGCTGCTCTGCTTCTTGCCAAAGCCTAGCGGCTTGTTCTCAAGTGGACGCAGACCTGGCGCACTGGTGCTCGCAGCAGCACCGCCTCGCTGGAAGATCTCGAGCTGCTTGGCCGCGTCGTCCAGCAGCGCGTCCACGACGTCCGTGATGCGCGCCTTCGGCTCAGGGCCTTCAAACAGCGCCGTGTCTTGCTCTTCGTACCCCTCTTCGTCGCCGTCATCGTTGTTGTTGTCACCGCTGCTGCGCTTCGTCGCTACCGTCTGCGTGAGCTGCCACACGAGCGCCTCAGTGGTTGCACCACGTCCGGTGACGTGGGACGCAAAAGGTGCCGAGAAGCGGCTGTGGTAGTGGAAGTCGTCGTCCTCGCTTGGGATCGCGTTCGACGCCTTCACGGTCAGCAGCACCTTGCGATAGAGCGCGTCCACGAACGCCTTGCTGTCGGCAGAGCTCATCGGACGAGCTGTCATTTCGCCCAAGATGTGTGTGCCGTCTTGGAAATTGACTGGCGTGGACATTTACAGGTCGAACTCGTAGCTTGCAGTCTTGAAACACTTTCGATCGAACCGAATGCTTGCAAGCTACAACATTTCTAAATTCGATTGCAAGACGTCTCGCCATCGTGGCGTTTTTTTACCTTGCGTGGAGTATGCCTGCGGGCGCTTCCCAGTCGTCGGGTTGGTTTCCAGTCCACAGCGGCGGAAGATCGATCGTTCGTCCCGCGCCGTCATGGCCAAGCGCGGGTGGCGCAACCTCGTGGCCGCTCTGCGCGACCCGCAGCGCAGCGACTTTGCATTCGTACCGCATCAGTACGTACACGCGCCGGCGGAGCTCGTGGACGTGTCGCTCTCGCCAGGCGAAAGCACGCCAATCAACACACGGTGCGTGCGTGGTTGAAACAGCCAACAACAAGAGCATTTCGCTCATGCACGCACGTCACGTACAAACTCACGCGCACTCTCTCTCCCTACACGAATACACACACGAGCAGGAAGGACTTTGGCGAGCGTGCGCCGCCGTGGCAGCAGCGCAACCGCTTCTTCGCACTGCACGTGGCAGCAGTCGGTTGCGCCGCTGTGTGCGCAGCATGGCCGACGCTCTTCCCCGTCTCACCTGCGCGTCTCTACGACATGCAGGTCGACATCTTTAGCGGCGACCACGCGCACGCGCGCTTCTTCGTCACGCAGTGTCTCTTTCTCGGTCACGTGCTCGGCGCTGCAGTCGCTGGGTACCTGGGCGACCGCTTGGGACGCGCTGGTGCGCTTGAGCTCGCAGCGATCCCGTACGCGATCGGCTGGTTGCTCGTCGGACTCGCGTACGGCGAGATCACAGTCGTGGTCGGGCGGTACCTGCTCGGCGTAGCCGCGGGCATGATGAGCGTAGTCGCGCCAATCTATTTGGCGGAAGTGAGTGCTGCGCGCACTCGAGGCTGTGTGGTCGGGTCGCTCGCGCTCTTTGCAGTCGTCGGCCGGCTCAGCTACTTGGCGCTCAGCGCGCTCTTCCTCACACTGAGCCGCGAGTACGTGGGCTTGAGCCTGAGCGAGTGGAAAGTGCTCGCACTCGCTGGTCTCGCACCGGGTCTCGCACTGCTGCTCGCAATGCAACGGCTGCCAGACTCACCAACGTGGCTCATCACGCGCCACGAAGACCGCGAGACTGCGTTCGAGGTCCTCGCGCGGCTCTACAGCGGCAGCTACTCGAACGCCGAGTACCAAGTGAACGCAGTCGTGCACGCAAACGTGCTGGCTGCGCAACAACACACAGGACCCCGCAGCGGCGGACTCGTGCGGCCGCTGCTGCTCTGCAGTGCGCTCTTTATGCTTCGTGCCGTGTGCAGCGTCCTGCTATCGCCCGTGCTGCTGAGCGCAGCCAAGAAGAACGCGCCAGCAGCGTTTGAGCTGACGCTGCTCGGCGTCGCTCTCGACGGCGATGATGCGGGTTTGTTGTGCGCTGAAGCCGCGCTCTGGCTCGCAGCCGGCATTGGCGCCGTCTGCTGTCTCGTGCTGATCGACGTGCGCGGACGGCAAGTGGCGCTCCAGTCCGGCTGCTACGTTGTCGTGGGCTGCTGCGTCGTCGTGCTCGGAAGCGCGTACCGAGCGACAAACGTCGATGGACAACTCGCCGACTACGGCTCTGCATCTGTGCTGCTGCTCGCAGCCGGTCACCAGCTCGGACTCGGCGTGGTGCCGGTCGTAGTCGCGAGCGAGCTCTTCCCTGTGAAGCAGCGGCTCGGCGCCATGAGTGTGCTCGTGGTCTTCGATGCGCTCGTGCAGTGCGCGCTCGCAGCAGTCGTACTGCCGCTCGTCCGCACGCAACTGCACGCGCTCCACGCGCTCTGCGTTTGCGTCGGCGCTGTGCTGGCGTGTAACGTCGCGGGTCTCGTGCTGGCGTGGGGGTATTTGCCCGAGACGAGCCAGCGCAGCCTGCAGGAGATCGAGGCGATCTTCTCGGGGTGGCAGCCAGCGACGCCGCAGCTCGGCTTCTCGCGCGTGCGGCTCGGTGACCGCCATTACGGCACGTCGCCCGACTCGGTCTGAGAACAGACGGACGGACGGACGAAGCGAGGAGTGTGTGTAAGTGAAAAGAAAAGGAACCGCGCAACGGCAAAAGGAAATGGCGGATCACGTCAAGTTGCGTGCTGTGTGTGTCAAAAGACGGTGGACACCAATGAATGACGAAAAGAAAGCAATAAATAGTGGTGGCTGTGAGTGGACACGTGCGCTATCAATAGCTACAGACTGGTGCTGTGGATGGGGACGCCACTTGAACAGGTGTGTGCGACGGGTCGCTCCCGCTTCGGAGGCTCTGAGAGCTCACACTGCTGCTGTTGTTGCTGCTCCCACTCCGACTGGTGCTCCCGCCGAGGCGCTGGGAGGCCCGCACACGCGCAAGCACCGCGTCGTACGAGCGGCACCACCAAGACTCGGTGCGGTATTTGACGCGGCCAAAGACGCCCACGCGCTCACGCGGCTCGTCGCGGAACGCGTGCATGTGCACGTGGTCGATACTGTTGAACGGCGGCACGTGGAACGCGAACTTGAGCGACGACGCGCGCGTCTCATCTGCCGCAGCCGCTTTTCCGCTCGGGTGCTGGCGCTGGTGCTGGCGCTGGTGCTGGTGCCGGTCGAGCTGCGGGGCCACGCACGCGTCTTCGTCTTCGTGGTCCGTGCCGTTCGAGGACGCGTCCGAGAGTTTCGAGCTGCGTCGCGGACGCGCGGCTGGGTTGTCCCCGCCAACAGCATCTCTGTCGTCGTCTTTGTCATTAAGTTCGTTTTTCCTGATTTTGATCGCGCCGTCTCTGGTATTATCGGCGTCTGCTGGTTCGAGTAGTACACGCTCGGCGACGCGGCGCATGTGGCGCAGCAGCGCTTCGTGGTCGCTCGCGAGCAAGTGCACGTTGCGAATGTGTGCACGCGGCACGACGAGGATGTGGGACGCAGCGATAGGACGCAGCGGGCGGAAGACAGCGACGCGCTCGTCCTCGAAAAGAAATGACTCGTCACGGCGCCGCAGAATCTCGCAGAAGCGACAGCTCAGCACCTGCCCGTCACTGGCGTAACGCACGCCCTTGCGCTTCGAGAGGACACCCACGGCGGACGCGGGTGGCGGTGACCGCGGTGGCTGTTGTGGCGGCTGCTGCATGACGAAGCCTGCGAAGAGAGACGATCAGGCTTCTCTTGCTGTCGGCGCGTGGAGGTCGGAGAGTGAGAGGGAGCGCCTCGCTCACGCGCTTGTGAGGCAGGCGGCAACCGACCTCCTCGGAACCCGACCCCTACACTGGACGTTTTGGATGTGGGGTTTCGAACCACATGCTTTCGCAGAAGAGTCGTGTATTGTATAGATGATTAGTAAGGGTGCGTGGGATTCTGCACGAAAGACACGTGAGCAGGGACTCGCGTTTGAGTCATTTGTTGTGCCAACAAGTCAAGCGACAGCAATGCTGGCAAGTTGTGGCGGCGGAGCAGTGCGTGCACGAGCTGGTGTTCGCGAACCGGACTTGTCCACTTCTCATTCTGCCTTCATGCCTTCACTAAAGTGCCACCACTACGAGAATTCTTGTGCGAGCTAGCAAAGACATTGTCGCCAGAAACAGAGTCGAGAGCTGAAGCTCGAGTGCTTGCTCGGCGTTCTCTCACGAAGTTCAGCAACCCAGCGCGACCTTGCAGCCTCGTACCCAAGCACAGTTCATGCTGGTCAAAATCGGGAAGCGGCAACTCGTGGAGAGGACCATGCCGCCCTCACCTAGATCATGTTGCCGTCACGACGCTCAGCGAACGGCGCGAGCTGGTTGTGTCAGATGAGAGCAGCAAAATTCCTGGTGATCTTGTGCACGATCGTGGTGACGTCGAGGAGCACAGGGCTTTACTTGAAAGCTCCAGGTGTTCCATAGCGTGCGCCAGGAGAAGCATACAGACGAACACGATGTGCCAGTCGAGCTGTTCTGGTAGAAACAGCGAGTCGGAATCGGGTCGATGGCTCGCACAAGCTTGGCGTTCGCCCAAATGACCAGCAATCCAATGCAAAGGGGATTCGCGTCCAAGGCAGCAACGCTCAGGGTGTTGCCTCTCGCTCCTTCGTTTGCGGTCTGGAAAGCGTACGACACAAACGGCGGGGATAACTTGTGACAACACAGGCGTTCGCTCACGCGTTCCTCGACATGTTGGTGGTGGCGGTGACGACGACGACGTTCGCAACGCTTGCTGTCTTGGATCCGATTCAGGTAGCTCCGAGATGGCGCCGCCTGTGCAGATACGAGATCCTCCTCCGTGGTCGTCATTGCAGTTGGCATCTCTGCTCCATCAACTGATCCCTTATCGCGCGCCATGCATGCAATCTCGAAGCTGCTTGAAGGGGATCAAACCCTCCTGACAAGGCCATGCTGGTCGCTGTGCGGTCCACCGGTTGCGGCGCGTGAATCAGCGCGCCATCGGATCGCGATCCTTGACGACTCGGGAACCGCTCGCTCGCCAAGCGAATACGAGACCGTCCAAATCTTCCTGTCGTCGACGTCGCCAGTCAGCGCCAGTCAGTCAGTTCGTTTTCAAGGTACACCCTATTTGCTCGATCTTGCCAGCACTTGCCAGCACTTGCCAGCACTTGCGCGCTGTTGCCGCACAGATGACACATCTGAAAAGTTTGGTGGGAAGACTGGATTCTGCTGTCGTGTCGCTTCATGCGCACAGTGAATCTCCGAGCATGTTTGCTACAAAAGCGCTGCACAACTTCGACATTGCACTCGATTGCAACGCTCGCTTGCAACAACAGGGCGTCCGAATCGACTCGAACACAACTTGCTTGCTCACCAACATGATGAAGTTCATCGTGAACGCCTTTTGCTTTGCAACATGTGACTTGTGATCCATGAATTTTGCGATAAATGGATTCCATGTATTGTGTAAAATGAAGCTTTGCGTTTGGGAAAGTATTTTTTGCAGAAATGCAGGCGATGTCCGTCGCGTCTGCTCTTTGGTTTTTGACGGCGTCGTCCGTGCTGACGTTTGTTGGGTTGACGCTTTGTGTACAACAGCAGCAAGCTGCCAATGGATGTGAGTTGGCTGGCTGGCAAGCTGGAGCGAACTCTGCATGACTGGCGCGTTGAGAGCCAAAAGTCACAGTTGGTTGGTCAGCTCTCAACAAACTTGATGCGGCGGCGTGTTCAGAAGCTTTTTGTGTGGAAGTTTGTTCGGACAGGAAGTGGAAAGTGGTGACATGTTTGGAAGCTTTTGTGTGGAAGTTTGTATGGGTGGCGAGTACCATTCTTTCACACTGAACACTCTTCTAGAGTGTATGTACACACATCCAAAAAGATATGGTGAGGATTGCGCAGGACCTGAGTTTGGAGTGGAGCGCAAGCATGGTAGGGCTCGCGCTTAGTCACGCCCCGCTTTCTCATCCATGAAGCGAGCCTTGCCTGCTCAACCTCGCGTTACTTGCTTGAGCGCAATCCAAATCTCTCGCTGCTTTATGCGCGCGCACACAAAGAGCGCCTCTCAACAGCAAGAAGCTCCTTCACTTCCACTGGCTGTAAAGTGCAGGTTTTTATCCATTTTCAACCCCCCCACAAATTCCTTTTCTTGCTTTCACTATTGTATGGATAAACTTCTTTCAAAATCATTCTCTCCCCACAAAATGTTTCTCTTGCTTTCATTATCGAATGTAGATCTTTCAGTAAATGTGAATAATCTTCTTTCAAAATCATTCTCTTGCTTTCAGAAAGTTGTTCAAGTCCCACTCTCTGAACCGTTTCATTTTTGGTGGCTGTTCAAAATGCGGACGATTCTGTTCACTCTCTAATTGGCTCGCAAGTGCACAGGAGCTGTTCATTCATTCACTCACTCGCCTCGACTTCCACATCCACCTCACCTCTTCAAACAAGCAATGGAGCAGTACGACACGCTCGCGACCGTCGCACCCGCGCTCTTTGGACGCGTAGACCGCTGCCGCCACCGCGCGAGTGGCGAACTCGTGGCTGTCAAGCGCATGGAGCTCGGACTCGCTGGCCGCCGTCGCGCCAAGGACTCCCAGTCGCCCGTGCACGAAGACATCTTTGCTGAGCTCCAGGCGAACCTCAAGGTCCAGACGCTCGGCGGCCACCCGTTCGTGCTGCCAATGCGGGACGCGTTCATTGACGACGACGCAGTGCACCTCGTACTCGCGTACTGTGCGCGCGGCGAGCTACTTGGCGTCGTCAACGCCCAACGACACACACTCTCAATGCGCCACAAGCTGCGCTACTTTAAGCAAGTGCTGCTCGCAGTCGCGTTTTTGCACGCACACGGCATTGCGCACCGCGACCTGTCGCTGGAGAACGTGCTCGTCGACGCCCACGACTGCTGTCAAGTGTGCGACTTTGGGCTCACAACCTCAGCCGCTGTGCTCCCACCTTCGCCAGTCGGCAAAGTCCACTACATGGCACCAGAGGCGTGCGCGGTCAGTACCAACAACAGTAGCCCGACCGCACATTTTGACCCGATCAAAGCGGACGTCTGGTCGCTCGGCGTCATGCTCTTTGCAATGGTCGCAGGCCGGTACCCGTTCCGCGAACCATTGCGGCGAGACGACCACTTTCGGCTGCTCGAGGACTTTGGCATGGCGTACGTGCTCGCCAAGCTTGACGTTGACACAACAGACGAGCCGGCGGTCGCAGATCTGCTCGCGCAGATCTTTGTGCTGGACCCGACAGTGCGGCCGAGCGCAGAGGCGCTGCTGCAGCACAGTGCGCTCGCTGGCGTCGACTGCGACCCAGAGGCTCTCGACAGCCAGAACGAGTGGGAAGAGGAGACTCCTGTGAGCGGCTCTGCACTGGCGCTGTCAGCGGCAGAGCTTCAGGCGCTGTCGACGCCACTGCGCCACGAGATGCTGTCGTCGTCGGCGTTGGCGGCCTCGTCACGGCGAGCGTCGTGGTGCCCGTTGACGCCAGCAGCGATCGGGTCGCCGGTCGTGCGCACAGTCGTCCCAGCTGCAGCGCCCCACACTGCCGCCTCGAAGGAGCTCGAAGTGTCGCCGGCCGAGCCCGCAAAGCCGGCGCCGTGCCTCGAGCTCGTGAACCGCACGCTCAGCAAGATGTTCCGCAAGCAGCGGAGCGACGCGTGAGTGTGAACTTATTTATTTTTAACAAACACTTTGTCCATAACCAAGAGCTCAACGCGGATGAAGCTCACTCATTGTTCGACTAAGTACGATGTAGTCCACTTCAAGTTCAACCAATTACGCGACAGACTGTGGCGCAGTGGCCTCGATGGTCGGCGCCAGCGCGAGCCAGAGGTCCGTCGCCTTCTCCTCGTGCTTGGCGTGTGCGCGCTCGAGTGCTTCACGCAGCTTGGTCGTCCAGCGGTCGAGCGCTGCGAGCAACAGACGCCTCTCCTGCGTCGGCTCCTTTGCCTTTATCGCAGCCGTCTTCCTGTGCGTCACAGTCGTGAGCAAGTAGAGCAACTGACACGCTTGGTAGAACACGACGCGCTCAAAGTGGCGCGCGCCGTCCAGCGCTTCCACAAAGTCGTCCACACAGCCCTCTGTAAACTCTGCGGCAGCACCGTCGCTGCTCGCAGTCTCGTTTTCGAGCGCAAACGCGACGCACTCGGCACTGAGCACACCAAGGAGTGAAAAGAGGTTCCGCCAGCGACTGAGCAGCTGCTCGAGCGGCGACAGCAACAGCTCCTCGTCGCCAGCCTTGCCGCGACAGCGCTTCGTGCCCAAACTCGCCATATTGGCGTCGTAGACGAGGTCGCGGAACGCTGGCAGCAGCCGTGTGACCCACTGAGAGAGCGCTGCGAGTGCCTCTGGCGGTGTGAAGAGCGCGGACGGCTGCAGCGACGCGAGCTCAGCGCGCTTCACCGCACTCTTGTCGCTCAGCGCAGCTGCGCGGTCGACGACGCTCGCGCTCTCAGCGAGGACAGTGAAGCGCGCAAAGACTTCGAGGAGCCGGAGGATGCGGAATGCGTTCGCTTTGTACAGCGCCAAGAACTGTACCGCATCGAGGTCCAGCACAGGCGCTACACAGCGCTGGAGCGCTGACAAGAGCTGGTCGACGAGCGGCTTGGGACAGCGTACAGCCGGCGACTGGACGAGGAACTCGACGGCGCCGAGCACGACGATCGGGTTGAGCGACTCGTGAGTCCCCTTGTTGTTCGTCTTCGTCTTCTTCTTGGCGGCTGCGTGTGTCGTGGTGCTGTCTGCGACTGTCGCGTGCTCTTTCCACTGGTGGAGAAACCGCACGAGCTTCGAGACGAAGAACGGCAGTTGCTCCCACTTGGCGAGGCACAGCACCATGGACTCGAACAGTCGCTTGCTCGAGCTCTCGTCCATGGCCAGGAGCCGAGCGACAAGCCGCTCCATGAGCGGACCTTCGCTCAGCTCTCCGAGCAGCCCGACGACTTTCCACACCGCACTCAGCGCTTCCTGGTCGAGCGGCCGCTCGTCAGCAGCGCTGTACGCACGCAGCAGCGCTTCGATGGACGCGACCGGGAGCTGCTCGGCCACGAACGCCTTGCACTCGGCGTACCGCGGGTCTGTCATCACTTTGCGGTGGACACTGCTGAGCAGACTCGCAATCACTTCCAGTACGACAATCTGCCCGACCACGCTAAAGCCGCTGTCGTCATCGTCGTCGTCGTCGTCATTGTCGTTGTCGCTGTCGTCGTTCCCAGCCTTGTCGCTGTCGTTGTCGCTGTCGTTGTCGTTGCCAGCGTGTTTCTTCAGCCGCTTCGAGACAAAGTTCAGCGAGCAGCGGAGCAGCAGCGCTGAGAGTTTGCACACGGAGCCGACCGACGCGTGGTCAGCGACACTGCCGTAGAAGACCATGGCGGCCTCGGGACTCTTCTTCACGAGTGCGAGACAGCGTGCGACCTGGGACGACCCGCCGACGCTCTGCGGGAAGTACGAGTTGAGGAAGAGCGACACGAGCTGCTTGCGCACGAGCAGACAGTCCTTGTCGAGCACGAGCCGCGCGAGCAAGTCGTCGACCGGCACGACGTCGTAAAAGTGCAGGTTCCGGATGCTCTTGATGCGCACGAGCAGCGCTGCAAACTCGGCACGGACGCGCTCGTTCCGGTCGTTCATGAGCGGTGCAAGCTGCAGCGATAGGGACACACACACGAGCGTGAGATCAGGAGCGTAAGCTCCGGAGCCTTACCACAACCCTTCTACAAGAGCCACGCGCTGCGTCGCACCATCGGCAGCAGCGGCTTGAGGATCGCGTGCGAGTTGTGGTTGTCGAGGATGAACTGGACGCCCTCAAAGACCGCGGCCCGGACGCTGCTGGACGACGCGTCGTGGACGAGGTCGACCAGGAGCTTCGAGACAAAGCACCGGATCGTCTCAGCTGGGAGCAGTTCCCAGTACACTGACAGCACTTTCGCAACGCCTTGGACCGCTGCGATGCGCACGGCCGGGTGCGGGTCCCCCAAGAGCTCTTCGAACGCGTCAAACTGGCGCTGGAGCGCTACGTCGGTCTGCTCATTGTTGAACTGCGGGTCTCGTAGTGGGAACGCGTCAAAGAGCAGCACGGCTGCTTGGCGGCGTACTGAGTCGTTCGGGGCTTTCACACCCCGCCAGAGGATCGGACTACAGACGCGGAAGAGCATCTCGTCGACGCCCGAGTGGCGCTTGTTGTCAAAGAAGATCTGGAGTACACTCCGTACAGCCGTGAAGAGCGTCGTGCTGCTCGCGTGCACTGCGTCGTGGACAAACCGCTGGACGCAGTCCTCTTCAAGCGCGTCACGGGCTGCCCCGACAGCGCTGCCGACCCACGCTTTGAAGTAGATGCTGCCGTACTTCTTGAGGATCGAGCGGCGCTGGTTCGGGATCTGGTTCCGGATCGTCTCGTTAATGTCGCGTACGAACGGCAAGTGGAGCTCAAAGAGGAAGCTCAGGAACGGCACTGCGTCAGGAGACCGGAACAGGTTTGGCTGGATGTAGCAGCGCAGCAGAATGTCACGCAGAAGGCTGGGTACATACAGAAAGAGAGAGAGAGAAGTGGGTTACCACACGGGAGTCCGTCTACGACAGTCCCCATCCACGAACGCACCCGCTGCTCTCGTCCTCAAAGTCGAGTAGCTCGAGCGCATCTTTGATCGCAAAGAGCCGGCGCACGGGGTGTTTGCGCGAGTTGAACGCGCCAGTCGGCGGACACTCGTACGAACGCACGATCAGGTACGGGAGCAGCTGGGTGACGAGGCCGTGGGCCGCGTTGTGGAAGTTGCGCTTCCAGCAGCTCTCGCACAGCAGTGCGACTGCGTCCTGTACGCGCGGCACGACGTCTGGGTCGCCGCGTAGCCGCAGCAGCTGTCCATGCAGGTTCTGCGCGATCGCAAAGACGCGCGCAGGGCTCACAGCCGCGTCCGGTGCGTCGACGAGCGCGGTCGCGAGCTGCGCAAGCGCTCCGAGCGCCTCTAAATGATCGGTTTCTTCGCTTACAGTGGCGCTAAGCCGCAAGCCCTCTGGGTACAGCAGGTCGAGCGTCTCGGCCGGCAACTCGCGCACTTGTGCGTCGAGCGTGTCGGCGGCGACGTCGTCAGTCGTGTCGGTGGTGGCGTCACGTCCCGCGTTCTTTTTCTTTTTGGCTCCACCACGTCGCTGTTGCAGCTGGAGCTGGCGCTCCATGAAGCGCACGAGCGGCTGCCAGTCGCCCTCCGCGAGCGCTTCGAGCGCCGTCGCGACAGTCGCTGCTGCGGAGCTCATCGCCCAAGTGCTGTCGTTGTGGTGCTCGCACCCGCGCTTTTTATTCGTTTTGAATCGAAAAGGGCTGGTCGCTTCACTTGAGTGCCTCATTGTCAGAGAAGCGAGGGGGAGCGGCACGCACTCAATCAAATTCGACAAGCATTTTTAACTGCACTGTGGATATTTCACCATTGAACAAGAGAAGCGATCACATTTTCAAATCCCAAGATCTCGCTCGCCTCCACACAAACAATCCCTGTTGGCTCACACGCGACCGAGTGAACGAACGAACGCAGGCACAAGCTCAAGTACAGGATGGCGGACCTCGTAGTGGACGGCACGCGCACGTCGGGCAAGGACGTGCGCGAGCAGAACGTGACGGCGGCCGTGGCCATCGCGAACATCGTCAAGAGCTCGCTCGGCCCTGTTGGGCTCGACAAGATGCTCGTCGACGACATTGGCGACGTCACAATCACGAACGACGGCGCCACGATCCTCAAGCAGCTCGAAGTGGAGCACCCTGCGGGCAAAGTGCTCGTTGAGCTCGCGGGTCTGCAGGACCAGGAGGTCGGCGACGGCACCACGTCGGTCGTCATCATCGCTGCTGAGCTGCTCAAGGTGCGCGCTTCATACAGTAAAGGGGGAGCTGCTCGTGACACCACTGAGGGGGAAGGAACCTCATTTTTCTCTCATTCTATCTCTTTCTATTATAGCGTGCGAATGAGCTCGTGAAGAACAAGATCCACCCGACGTCCATCATCGCTGGCTACCGCCTCGCGATGCGTGAGGCCGTCAAGTACATCAAGGTTTGTATGTGTATGTGTTTCGCAATCTGGAAGGTCCACAGAGAACAAAAGAGCTGACGGCCCCGTCCCACCCACCCACGTCTTTACAGGAGAACCTGAGCGTCCCAGTGGACTCGATCGGCCGCGAGAGCCTGATCAACGCTGCGAAGACGAGCATGTCGTCCAAGATCCTCGGGCCCGAGAGCGCGTTCTTTGCAAAGCTCGTCGTCGACGCTGTGACGTCCGTCAAGACGATCGAAGACGGCGCCAAGGGCAAGTCGAAAGCGCGGTACCCGGTGAGCTCGATCAACATTCTCAAAGCGCACGGCAAGAGTGCGCTCGAGACGCAACTCGTCGACGGCTTTGCACTCAACTGCACGAAAGCGTCGCAGCAAATGCCCGCGTACATCGCCCACGCAAAGATTGCGCTGCTGGACTTTGACTTGCAGCGCCACCGGATGCAAATGGGCGTGTCCGTGATTGTGAACGACCCCGCCGAGCTCGAGCAGATTCGCCAGCGGGAGATTGACATTACGAAAGAGAAGATCCAGAAGATCATTGACGCCGGCGCGAACGTCATCTTGACCACGAAAGGCATTGACGACCTCTGTCTCAAGTACTTTGTCGAGTCGGGCTGCATGGGCGTGCGTCGGTGCAAGAAAGAGGACCTCCAGCGGATTGCGAAGGCCACGGGCGGCCAAGTCGTCCTCACGCTCGCCGACTTGGAAGGCGAAGAGACGTTTGACCCCGCGACGCTCGGGGAAGCCGCCGAAGTCTCGGAAGAACGGGTCGGCGACGGCGAGCTCATCTTTATCCGCGGCTGCAAGACCCGCCGTGCGACGACGGTCGTGCTGCGTGGTGCGAACGAGAACATGCTCGACGAAATGGACCGGTCGCTCCACGATGCGCTCATGATTGTCAAGCGGATGCTCGAGAGCAACCAGCTCGTCGCCGGCGGTGGCGCAGTCGAAGCCGCACTCTCGATCTACCTCGAGAACTTTGCGACGACGCTCGGGTCGCGCGAACAACTCGCGATCGCCGAGTTTGCGGACGCGCTGCTCGTGATCCCCAAGACGCTCGCAGTGAACGCTGCGAAGGACGCGTCGGAGCTCGTTGCGCGGCTGCGTGCGTTCCACAACACATCGCAGAGCGACCCCGCGGCTCCGCGTGAGCTCCGCTACTCGGGCCTCGACTTGCTCGCAGGCGACGTGCGCGACAACCTCGCAGCGGGTGTCGTGGAGCCAGCGATCAGTAAGGTCAAGAGCCTGCGCTTTGCGACGGAAGCGGCGATCACGATCCTCCGGATCGACGACATGATCAAGCTCAATCCGAAAGAGGAGCAGGAGCAGTGAGCGAGCGAGACACGGACAGACGGGCGCGCGAGTGAGAGAGAGAGAGACACACACCACTTGCTATCAACACGCCATCCCATTGGATGAAGCTGAGAACTGACAGGAGCGTGAAGAGCGTAAGTCGTCGTCTCATGCGTCGTCGGGTTGGTCGTCGTGCGACTGGGCAGCGTCGCACTGTTGTTGCTTGAGGTCTGCGGCAGCGAGACGCTCGCTCTCTGTGATTATGACGCCATCGAGCCGTGTGAGGCTCGGGAGCTGGAGGAGGAGCTGCAAGCGGTAGTCATCGGTCTCCGTCACTGGGTTCCCCGATAGCTCGAGGTCGCGAAGCGCACGGAGCTGCGAGAGCGGCGCGAGTGCCTGGAGTGACGCGATCTGTGATCTCACGACACGAACACACATGGTCGTTAGTAGCCAACGCGACTCGACTCGAGAGCTGACCTTGCCGCCCTGTCCTGAACAATGGGGACCACACCAAGTTGTGCTGGACAGCGAGCGAACTGAGCGCTGGGAGGCTCTCGATTCCGTTCAGACTCGTCAGCTTGTTCTCTTGCTGAGGAGAACAAACCACCACCCACGAGGGACAGACAGTTAGTTCAACGCATGAGTGGGGTGGCTGGCTGGCTGACTGACTGGAGCGTACCAGCTCCAGACGCTCGAGCTTCGACCCAGCGCTTTCGATGCTCAGTGAGCTCAGGTCCTCAATGTTGTTACGCGAAGCCTCGAGGACGAGCAGTGACGGCAGGCCGCTGAGACCCGCGAGGTTCTCGAGGACGTTATCTGGAGACAGCGAGCCTTGAGTGTTAGCTCCCACCTTGAACCACTGAAACGTGGTACAGCACCACTTGCCGCTGATCTTGAGCGAGCTCAGACTCGTGCTCTGGAACCCTTGGAGAGTCGGGATCTGGTTCAGCGAGACGTCCACTGCCTGCGTTCCATAAACAACGGGATCACAGCTGTCACGAGCTGATGGTTCCACTCTCATACGCGGCTCGGATGGCTGGATTGCTCGGCTCGGATCGTCCCGACAGGCCGAACGCGCACCTGCAGATACGCCTGGGGCAGCGCGAACGGTGCCGCAATCGCGTTCTCCGACAGGTTTGCACAGATGAGGTACGGCAGCTCTGCGAGCGACGTCACGTCGGCGATCTGATTCTGCGTCAGGTTGACGAAGCGCAGATGCGGGTAGTTCTTGATCGGCTCGAGGCTCGTGAGCTCTTTGCCCTGTGGGTGAGTGAGACGAGCAGAGCAGAATGGGTCGTGCGTCACAACGTCCCCACTCGAGACAACCAACGAACTAACCTACCACAATGTCGAGTGCAGAGAACGCAAAGCCCGAGTCGTCCACGACGCGGTCGAGGCGCGACAGCCCCTCCATGTACGCCTGGGCATTCGACTCGTTGACAACAGCGACCTCCTCCTCGACCATGGGGTTCTTAAAGAGACTCTTGCGTTCTAGCCGCGAAACGACTGTTTGAATAGTTCGACTCTGTTCGAAGGACGCCCACAGACTCCTGAACGAAGGCGGCGAGTCCGCGAAGCTCGCTCACAGGAGCCGACATGGCGACGCTTATGGCACTGGCACCATCGATGGCCACTGACGACGACTCGGAATGTACGATGAGCCATGATGCTTACGAGTTGCTCGTGGTGTCCGCCCGACTCGCTAATGAGCTTCGACTGACTGCTCGCTCTGGAGCAGTCCTCCCGTGGAAGATCGCGTTCCGCGTCCAGTTCCAGAGCGAGAAGTTTGGGCTGCGCTTCCACCCGGCGCAGTTCCCAGACACGGGCAACGGCGTCTATATGATCCGCCTGCTCGAGCTCACAAAGGTACAGTAGCGGTCCTATGCTGCTCAGTGTGTTGTGTGCCCACCACTACTGCCATCACCACTCAAATCGTGTGACTAGGGCCTGGATGGAAGCGGCCCGGCGCAGCACTACAACGCGTCGCTCCAGACTGGACAAGAGCATCTGTGCGTTGTCGCTCGGCCGTGTCCAGATCGCTCGAAGGACGACTCGCTCGCTCTCACACCCTCTGTCCTGAATCCTCTCCTCCCACCTCTCTCAGCATCCTGCGTCCGGGACTGTACCTGACGCACATCAATGACCTGCACCTGGTCGACGAGCCGTGCGAGAGCGTGATCCAGAGTCTCCAGAGCGTGCCGCGGCCCGTGACACTGCGGTTCGTGGACGTCGAAGCCGGCGTTGTCACGCGGCACGAGCTGCGCGATTCGTTGGCGCTCGACCCGGAGTCGCTCGCTGCGATCTCGTGGACTCCCGGTGCGTCTGGAGCGTCATCGCCAGCGTATGCGAAGGATGGAACCGCTGCTTCCTCGCCCCGCTCGCTGTCCACGCGGCGTGACGCAGCTACAGCGTCGCCGAGGGGAAGCACGGCATCGCCGATCTACAAGATCATTCTGTTGGGCACGACTGGCGTCGGCAAGAGCAGTATCCTCGCAGTTGGCATGAGCGGCGACAGCGCCTACGTGGTACGACGGCATTAGATGGAGCATGTGCAACGGCGGTCTAACGAAGCGGGTTTGAAGAGCTCACAGTAGACGGCGGTACCCCACAACTGCTACCTTACAGGAGCGGCGCCCGACGACCCTGGAGCCCGAGTTCGGCTCGATCGAGATCCCAGATCCAGACATCTCGAACCCGAACGTGCGTTGGCCTGCACTAGTTTGCCTCACTCTCTAAGTCACTCACTCACCCACTCTCGTTCGCTTGCCTGCGTGCTTGTGAACGCAGAAGCTCCGCGCTCGCATCTGGGACACAGCCGGTCAAGAACGGTACCGCGCGATCACGCGCTCGCACTACCGTCGTGCCGACGGTGCGCTGCTCGTGTACGACGTCGCGGACCCCGACAGCTTTGAGAAGCTTGACGAGTGGCTCAAGACGCTGCAAGAGACCGCAGAGGACTCGCTCAAGTGCATCATGGTGATCGAGAACAAGGCGGACCAGCTTCCAGAGCTGCTCTCTGGCCCAGGAGGCGCTGCTTCTCACCGTCCGCCAAGGCCGAGCTCGTTCGTGCAGAGCGAGCGTGTGCGCGCGTTCTGCGACGAGCACGGACTGCTCTTTGCGCGCACGTCCGCCAAGATGAACGCGTACGCGTTCAAGTGGGAGGCGCAGCGAGTGAGCGATGCTGTGAGTCATCTGCTCGTGAACATCCACGCTGCGGCGCTCGCGCGTGGCGTAAGCCACAAAGGACTCGGCTCAGTGCGGGGCGACGATGGAGCAGAAGGACGGAGCAACGCCGATGGCAATGTGGTGCTGGTCGACCTGCGGGGTGCCGCTGGCCGCAGCAGCGCTCCGTCAGACAACTGCGGCGCGTGCGGCAAGAACTAAGCAACCATCCGATTCGTTCCTTTGCTCGCGACTTCGTTTTGTCGTCCTGGTTGTTCGCTTCGCTCTCTCTCGTTGTCTCTGGCTGTCGCTCAAGTAGCGCCAGTACCAGTTTTTGTTCCTCTTCCTGCGGAACACTGTTGGTGTCGCTGCTGCTGAAGCCGACAGAATGCGCTTGGACACTGGCGGACGGGAGGCACGAGGCCGTTACGATCCATCTCGTCCAGGAGGCCGTCGAATTCGACGCGAGAGCAGAACGCACCAAAGCCGAGCAGCTGCACAACTGCGTTGTGCACTCCGAGTCCGGACAGAATGCACTCGGTCGATGGGAGACACGGTCGGAGGCGGTACTGAAGCTGGTGGTGCTGACGCTGGTGCTTTAGTGAGTGAGACGCCACTTGGTGCTGGTCCGTGAACTCTGTCTGATCCACCGCTGTAACGGCCGACGGAGACGGCGACGGCGAAGGAGGGGGAGGATCCTTTACGGTGCTCGTCTTGATGACTTTGCGCCTCTCGAGGCACTGGAGGCACGACGAGCGACCAGGTGCAACCGCCAGCACCTCTCCAGACATGCCGTTCGTCCCGACACATGCGAACACAAAGAGAAGGTCAAACTCACAGCAGAACTCGTTCAGCGCGCTCGCGAGCTTCGCACTCTGCACGCACAGAAAGACCACATGTAACGAGTGGCTCGATGACGTCGCAGTAGCGTTCCGACTTGTTGAGATGGCACCACGACCGCCAGGCTCGTGTTCGGAACCGTCCGAGGCGTCGTCGTTGGCATCGTCACTATCGCTGTCGCTCCTGTCGTCGTCGTTGCTTGCGCCAATCCCATTGCGCTCGTCCCCTGCAGCCGCGCTGCTTCTACCACCAGTCGTGCGTGTCGCGACGGAACGGAGCGCATCTACAACACTCTGGGTCTTGTCCAACGCAACACCCGCCGCACGCACGTCAACGTCCGGGTTAAGTCGGTGCAGCGTGCGTGCGAGCTGCTCGTCCTTGCTGGTGCCGACATCCTGTGCCTGGAACTGCATGTAGCTCAGATCTGCCAATGTGATGACGAGGTTGTCGATGAGCAGCAGTCTCGCGACGCCACTGCGTGCAACAACACCAGGAGGAACAGCAGCAACCACACCAACAGACTCTCGGTCAGCACCATGCTCAATGAACACTTGCGCTACAGTATGTAGCATAAAGCACAACGCAGCTCACAGGACAGACAGTGACGTACTATCTGGCGAACGCCTCGGCTGTGAGCGCTCCCACGCCGTTGAGGCCGATCACCGCCACCCCGATCTCATGCAGCCGCTACGCACTCGACCATCGACAAATCAGGACCCGAACGTGAGAATCGACAATTCGACCATCGCCTAAGACGCGTAGGACGGACTACAATCCGCTGCCGTGGCGGCTTCAGAGGCCAAAGAAACCAACGCTTGCTCACCTCGATGTCACGGAGCACGCCTCGACCGTTGTTCGCGAGGATGTGGCTGTACGGATTTGCGCTTGGCTCTGACTGCGACGAGAACGAACTTTTTAGTGGACGGGTTGGCGCTTCCATACGTGAGGCGAGTTGCAGCGCGTTCTGGAGGTCCTGCACGCTCGCCTTGAGCCGCCGAACCTGGCGGCAACGCGAGCAAAGCATGTGAGAAGCAACTCTGCTGAGTGCACGTATTATGAGCGACTTGGACACTAGCGACATACACACACGCGCACACCTCGTGCGCAGTCCTCTCCTCCGGCTCCATGACGCTCGCGTGTTGACTTTGCCTCGAAGCGTCACGCTGCGTTAATCCGATCATTTCTCAAAGCCATAAAAAATCACGACTCCAGAGGCGTTCGGATTTATATTGTGGTGGGTACTTTTTCAAAATGTATCATCCGAATAAAATCATCTTCGATGTCAAGCCAAGTCATCAATCGCAACTGCCGCTCGGTCGTCGCTGTCTGCCCAAAGCGCAAGTTGCAGCGAGTCGAGCACAACTGACCAACAATGTCAGCTAAAAGCGTTGACCATCAAGCCGAGCTGTTCGTAGCGGTACAGAGCCAGAACGCCGAGGCTGCGCGGACGCTGCTCACCGTTGAGGCACTGCGCAAACAGCTCACCGCCTCCACCTCTTCAAGCGCATCCGACAGTCCTCCTGTCATCGATGTGAATAAGGCAGACGCCAATGGGGACACGGCGCTACACCTCGCGCGTAACTACGATATCGTTGAACTGCTCCTCGCGCGCAATACCAATGTGAATGCACGCAATCACCACCACGAGACGCCGCTGATCCACTCTATTTGGCTTGACAACGACGTAGAGCTCTCGAGACTGTAGCTTTACAACGAAGCGGACGTGAACACTCAAGACGTACATGGCAACTCACCACTGTTTCACGCAAAGAGCGGCGAGATGGTGCGACTACTGATTGAGCGTGGTGCGGATATCCACCTCGTCAACACGAAGAGCCGCACACCTTTATTTGAGGCGCTCGCCTTGGGAGCGCCGAAGCAATCGAGGAGCTGCTCAACGCTGGCGCTAACGCCGACTGGAAAGACACGCACGGTCAGACCGCGATGTTCGGAGTGGGGATTACAGTGCCAGCAGTTCGCGTGTTGATCAAACACGGCGCTTCCGTTCACACTCGAGTCAAGACGGGGGATACGCCGCGCCACATCGCCGCTATATACGCACACTTGGACGTCTCAGGTGACTTGTTGAGGACTACGGAGCGCCAGTCGATGCGTCTTCGCATATGAAGAGAACGCCGTTGTACGAAACCGCGTTCACGGGGAGATGCGACATCGTGGGGTACCTACTCGAGAAGGGGGGTGTCCACGGCGACCCGTCTTTCAAGAATCTACCGTTGCTTCACGCAGCCCAGTACGGCCACCTGGACGTTGTCGCGGAGCTGCTGGCGAGAGGAGCATGGTTCGACCCTCGCAAGGTTCCCAGCGAGGACTGTGATGGTCATATTCGTCACGCAAACCGGGTGCCAACGCTGCTGAGTCACGCCGAAGTACTCGACTTGCTGATCGAGCGCTGCGACGTTGTCGTGCCGAAGCAGCAGGTCATAGCGGCTCAGTGCTTCAAGAGGTGGAAGAGCCTCCTTTGATCGCGTTTCCCTCAGGTCGCACGAGGAGCCGAGTCGCAGTGGGGACCAGAGCTGGAGGGACGAATCCGAATCATCGTTACACAGAATACCACTCGATCAACTGTCAAGCACACACCACTGGTGGCGCTCGGGAGATGCATCTTCGAGCTATGGAGATGGACGATTACGTACGAGAAGAGTCCGGGGCTGGATGCGACTGCAGCGGTGCCGTGTCTTGAAGGCTTGTGGTCGGACGAGTCGGACCACAGAAGGATACGTTTGGAGCAGTCTCTGAGCGAGTCCAAGCACGCTCTTCCTGCAACCAAGACTGTCGCTTGCAACAACAACGACAAGCAAGTGAACCACAAAGAGAGTGTCGGGAAGCAAACGGACAAGAAGGCGAACGTCTGGAAGCGATTGTTCGTCAAGAGCTCGCTATCGGAGAAGCGTCCAGATACCAACACCACCAACAACAAGCAAGCTGAAGAGAGAAGGAGCTTTGCCGGCCAGCAGATGGAGCACACCAAGACCACTGACCAGCAGTTGGCCTACCAGAGTCCACTGTCGTAAGCGCAGCTCATGGTGGCAGCAGCGAGCAAGAGTGACGACGAGCTGAAGAAGTTTCGTGACGGACTTGATCCGAGGAAGCAGAAACCAGACAGACGACAGGTCCCCTCCAGGCGACAAGATTCCTACCAGCAACGACAGCGACAGCGTGTGGCAGCGCCTGCTGGAGGCGGCGGTTGCGCTGAGAGTGGTGCACGAGCGAGGCGAGACACACGGCACATTGGCGCGAATGTCTTCATCGTGGTCACACGCTAGTGGACCACTGTCGCATTCTTGCGATCACAACAGCAACAGGATGTCGACTACCGACAAGGACGACAAGAACAACAACAGCAACAGCGTCAACGACGAGAACGACATCAACAACGACAACCAACACCAAGACCCGGAGAGCGTGCGATGGCGGTCCCCCGAGTCGCTGCGTGGCGAAACGAGCGCCAAGACCCTAGCGTCCGACGTCTTTGCGTTCGACATGTGCGTCATTGAGGCAGTGTCGGGAGAAGTACCGTGGGGGAAAGTGTCGAGTGGAGTGGTGCGCGTACTCAGAAGCATCGATCGACTACCGAAGCGTCCAGAGAAGAACATGAACGACGAACAATGGAGCTGGCGCTGCGCATGTGTGCGCGCCATCCGGGAAGGCGACCGTCGATGGCGCAGGTGGTGGAGACGATGATGCAGTTACTAGGCAACAGTCAAAGTGAGTGAATGAGGGGGTTAAGTGCCTAAGTAAATCACCCACGTCGAGCGAGGAGTGGGTCACCGCTCCGACAAAGACGTGTTGCGTGCTCGCAATGGACTAACGTCGTCTGTGGTGCAGATCTTGAATGCTGTCGTCATCCTCTCTCTCTCCTTCTCTCTCTTTGTGCGCGTGGTTCCCGGTCACTCGTCGGTCCATCAATTCGCCTGCAAGCTGCTCGAATATGGTGCTGGCTTACCACTGCTCACTTGCATTCGATCACCCCAGTCACCCTCAGTTTCTTACGCAGATTCGATCACACTCGCGACTTCTAAGGTTTCACACCCTCATCAACACTTGCACCAGAACACGAGCGGACACGCCGAGTGTGCTGAGCAAACCTTTTCGTCGACGTCTACATTATCGTCGTCTCAGTCGATACCACAGCCCATGTCGTCGTTGTCACTGCTGTTCAAGCAGTCCGCGCGTCCTGGCAGGTCGATTTGATCCTGTGTCGTTGTGTTTGAAAAGAGATCGAGGGGCTAAGGTCGGGAATTGCACCGCAGTTTCTCACCACGTGAGCTGGTGGTGACTTGGACGAGCTTTGGTACTCGCTGCTGTTCGTGCAATGCGTGCGTCGATCGCTGCTTTGTCCGACGTTTTCCGCTGAGAATGGCCTCCAGAGCTCACTTTGCGACCACCATCCAACCCTCGATCTGATTTCCTACAAAACTACCGTTCAATATCTTTTGGCATTTCGGATTCCGACGCGTCGCACTCAGCGTCCATTCTCGTGTCGCCACGCACCCACCCAACATCCGTCGCCTTCGCTGTCGCCGCATCTTTCAAGCGGCATGCGACCGCCGCCCTCACCACTCCTCTTCCTCCTCGTAATTACGTGGCTCCTCCTGGTCGCTACCACCACTGGCGCCGCCGACGGCCTCATCGTCGTACCTTCAGGCGTCACGAGCGTGGTGCTCGGCAAGGAGACCTCGCAGACCGTGAGTTGCACTGTCGCGCCGCACTCACGCGTGCGCCTCGATCTCGCGCTCACGGACGGCGACGGGACGCCTTCAGCGCACGACGAGGTGCGCGTGTCGCCGCACTCGCTGCTCTTCACGAACAACGCAACAGCGCCGCAGCTACAGACACGCACGTTCTCGCTCGCAGGTCGCGCGTCTGGCCGCTTCTACCTCACGTACACGCTCGCGGGCGACGACGCGCAGCTCTACCGGCTCAGCGCTGCGAGCTCAGTCATCTCTGTCTCGGACGACCGTCAGGGCTGGCAAGGGCTCTGGTACGAGCTCGGTGTGAACCTCGCGCTCTTTGCCGCTGGCACTGCGTTCTTTGTGTGGCGCCGCTTGCACCGACTCGAGCTGCCGATCTGGAAAGGCCACCACGCAGGGCTCTTTGAGCGTGCAAATTACGACCAGCTGGACCCGCCAGCGTTCCGTGACAGGTACCGTGAGATCCTCGGCAGCTCTGTGCGCGAGCGCATGCGCCGGTTCGTTGCGCTCGGTCCCCACGACGCGTACGTGTGCCACACGTGCGGCATCCCAGCAGCGCTCAACCTGCAGTTCCACGTCGACGCCGGGCACCTCTTTGCTGTGCTTTCGTTCTTTAGCGTCGCTGTGCTGCTGCCAGTGGTGCGTGCGTACTGGTTGACGTGGTGGGGCGGCTCTTGTGTAGGGACTGACGGAGGGGATGATTGCGCAGAACTACGTGTCGGGCAAGTCGGTGCACGGCGACTCGTTCCAGCAAACGACGTTCAGCAACGTGCCGCTGCACAGCGAGTGGTACTGGGCGCACGTGGCGTACTGCTACTTGGTCGCCGGCTGCGTGCTGGCCTTCATCCTACGGTACGACTGAGAGAGAGAGAGAGACCGTGTCGTCACACATACTCCTCTAACGCCAACTCCACTGCTCTCTGTCGTCACAGCCAGTCGCAGCTCTCGTCAGCGCTGCAGAAGCGTACGAAGCGCATCGTTGGCGCACGCAGCATCCTGATCCGAGACGGTCTTCCACCCACTCTCACGAGCAAGCGGCTGCGTGCGATGCTCAACGAGTGCTTTCCCGACGGCATCGACGAAGTGACAGTTATCGACGACCTCACCCAAGTCCACTCGATCCTCCACCGCCGCAGCGAGCTCTCGAGCGAACTCGAGCGCATGCGGCAGCTTGACGCAAACTACGAACACGGCACTATGTCGTGGAACCTGCTGCTCTGTCCCGGGTCCGTGCTGCTGCCGTCGCCAGTCGACGTGGTGTCGTCGTACGTGTGCTGCAAGCCGTGCCGATACGCGTGGCGCCACGAGCAAGTGTCGCGGTGCCTGTGCTCGACAGACCGCCAGACGCGGCTCCGTCCGCACTACTCGAGCATGAAGAGCGACCGCGAGATCCTCGACCCACGAGCACGCCACGCGATCCAGTCGCTGGATGAAGAACTCGACTTCTTCCCAGAAGAAGCGATCCGCGTGTACAACAACCGCCAGTGTCTCGGGGCCGCGTTCATCATCTTTGACTCGACAGCGACGCGAAACGCGTTCGTGCGGCTCGTGCACGCGCACTCGTGCATCGGACGCGTCTACAACGCGCTCGAGAGCTGCTCGCTGTCGTCAAAGCGTGACGACGTCCGGAGTCACAGCGCGAGTTCAGCGGCGGAGAGCGGCATCGAGAACGAAGCCACTGCACTGTCCCCGACTGCGACCACCACTGCCGTAACTACGACCCGCGCGTGTTCGAGTGCTGCCCCCCACGAACTCGTACCGTACTTGCCCAAGCTTGTGCTCGAGAGCGCACCCGAGCCGGACGACATCATTTGGACGAACCTCGAGTACCGGCCGTACTCGTTCACAGGCGTCGTTGGGTTCCTACTACGCCAAGTTGCGACTGTAGCGCTGCTGCTGCTCTTCTCGTCGCCAACTGCCGTGCTCGTGTACGTGAAGCTCGACTCGGACAGCGCTCTGTACGACGAACTGGCGTCGCGCCACTCGTTCCTCGCGACGCTGCTCGTGTCGTACTTGCCATCGCTGCTCTTGGTGCGTCGTCTCTCGGCTGTCGTTTGAATCCTTCATTTGGGTTGGCTGTTGGTGTCGTGAGTCTGACACCTCATGCGTTCCTCTCTCTGTCTCTTGACGTGGCGCAGATCGCAGTCAATTGGCTGCTGCTCGCGTTCCTGTATTACGTGACGATGACCGAGCCGACGATCAGCGAGTCTCGCCGAACCAACATCTTCCTCGTCAAGGGCTTTGTCTACCTTGTGTTGGTACGTCCAGGCCCTGCCTGTCGCTCTATCTTTCTGTTGCTCTCGTCAGTCTAACCACCGTGTCTCTCTCGCTCTGCCAGAGCTCGGTCTTGCTCCCGAGCATCGGCATCACGGCCGTGTACCTCGCGGTCTCGGGCATTGGCGACGGCGGTGCGACGTACATTGAGTCGTTTCTGTACAAGGTCTCGGGCACGTTCTTCCTCTCGTACGTCCTCCAGCGCACGTTCCTCGGCGCGATCCTCGACATCACGCGTAGTGCCGAGCGATTTGCGTACCAGCCGTGGGTCCTCGCGCGCTCCGTGACGGACGAAGAGAAGAAGTTCAGCATGAAGCCGTGGCCGTACTTCTACGGTCACGACTACGCGCTCATCCTGAGCGTCTTCATGATGGTGCTGCTCGGGTCAGTCATGACACCGATCATCACGCCCTTTGGCGCGCTCTACTTCTACCTCAAGTACGCCACGACCAAGTACAACTTCCTGTACGTGATGCCGTTCAGCCCCGGTCGCGGCCACATTGCGCAGACGGCTATCACGATCGCGTTCGCGTGCCTCGTCGGCTTTGAGTTCGTGATGACGTTCGTCCTGCTGCAAGTCGCTGACCGCAGGCACTTTGTCGCCATGGTGGTGCTCCTCTCGCTCACTGGCGGCTTCTACTTCATGCGCCTCTCGGGCATGACGGCGATTGTCGAGCGCCGACTATCGGACCGCCGTCGTGGCGCGCGACCGCAACCGCCAACGCACCCGCCACCGCCACAGCGCGACAATACTGCGTACGGCTCTCCGTGTGACGCGACACAGCGACCGACGGCGCTCGCTTCTCCATCATCCGCGTCAACGGAGCTCGCGCGCAAGAAGTCGTACTCGGACCCATATAAGGGAGCGCTGTCGATCTTCAAGCTGCTCGGCGTGAACCAGTTTCACCGGATGACGTCGCGGCGCACGCAGCTCATCTACGCGTTCTATCGCCTTCGCCGCCACGCGCAGATGAAAGCTGCCGGGGTCGCGTCGCCTGCGCCATCGCCGTCCCGGCTGCTGCGCGCTGTCGACGAGCGAGCGGAGGAAGAGGTTCGGGCGGATGCAAGTCAAGGCGACCTTGTGTGATTTGGTGGATAAATAGTCGCGCTCGGGGGCTGCGTACAGGGGGGACTGAAGAGTGGGAGTGAGAAAGTAGCGAAGCTATGAACACACGCTGGCGCGCAGAGTGGGAGGCCAGAGCGACAGCAGCAGCAGAACTCGCTGCCGCGCTTATGGCCACAGACTGCTGATGATCGACGCCGCGCTGTTCACGATGAGGCAGCTCACGATACTCGCAGGTAGCATGAGGAAGAACGTGTGGAATACCTGCGAGCAGGAGACGTCAGCTCGTCATCACCACTAGGAAGCAGAAGATAGATCGATTTGCATTCAAAACCATCAAAAACACAGAGACGCAAAACGCACATGCTCGTGCTGCAGGATCTGCTCTACGCGTGGCAGCGTAAAGCCAAAGAGGCGTTTGGGCGGCAGACTTGCATCAGTGGAGATGGCGTCTTGCTTGCAGAGCGGACAGCGGCTGCTTTGGCGCTCCAGCCACGGCTCAATGCAGTGGATGTGGTAGAAGTGTTGACACGGCAGCACCTAGTGTTCGAACGGCACACCACCATCACCAGCAGCGCACAGCATCCAGTCAGCCTTCAGTACCAACGCCACGCCACACAACGTAACGAAACGCACCTTGACGTCGACGCCCACGGCAAAGTCGTCAAGGCAGATCGCGCACGCCTCCTCGTCGCTGTAGTCGTGGCAGCTCGCGAGCGTGTGATCCAGTCCATAACTTTCGCGTACGTGTCCGCTGTCGCCGTCGTAGCTGCAGCCGAGGTCGGCCAGTGCGATGTGGTCGATCACGTTCTGCTCTTGCAGCAGCTCCTGAAGCAGCAACTGCTGCAGATTCGGCCGGTAGGTGATGACGGGAAGTTTCCTGGATGCTCGCGTGCGCCGCCGCTTGCCGATGAACCGGAAGATTGCTGACGAGATCAGACTCAGTCCACTGGAGGTCGCATAGGGACGTGAATGTGAGCGTTTACCGATCGTGGACAGACTGAGGATGGTGGGTGGGGGTTCGGCCAATAGAGAGCAGAGCGCGTACCTGGAGAAGACGCAGACCGCCGACACGAGGAAGACGTACGCCACGACACGCTTCAGGAGGCTGTTGCTCGCCTTGGACGACGGTACTGCAGGCAGGACGAACCGTGTTAGTGGACATGTAGAGACAGCGCACTCTCCTCTACTTTGCATCGACACGACACAGCAGCACGCACGCTCGCCGTCGTTGCTCAGCGTCAGCTTGACCGGATTCCAGGGACCAGATCGCTGCAGCGACTGTAGGATCCTCGAGCCGGCAGCGTACGAGACAAAGACCGACGGGATGCAGATGTTGGACGCGTGCTGGTCCTTCTGCATAATGATGTGGAACGGTGGTCTACGGCGGTCCCAGCGAGCCACGAAACACCACACTGCTGTCAGGACAATATGACGTGTAGGTATCCACGCCATACTACCGGATCAGGACGAGCACAGTTGACGCACTCGAGACGGAGCTCGCTGTCCATCACGACAACTGCGGTCGCGTTCGCACGCTGAGCGTTCCACACTTTCTGCACAAAGTTGCACTCGCCGCGCACGACGAGCGCGATCTTGTTGGTCAGGTCCATGTGGCTCAGCGACTCGCACGCGTGGAACGGCGTCACTGTGGTGCCACAACCACAACTCAGGGACGTTAATCACTGTACGGGTACTGTCCACCTGCCTTCAGGTCAGCCTCGCACGTATCGTACCTGGCACGACGTCAAAGTGGGAGATCGCGCCTTCTTCGAGCACCGTCCGGTTCGTAAACTCACCGGAACTACACCACGAACGCATCCGTCAGTGATTTCACCCACCCACTATACATACACGAACGCGCTGATCACTCTCGTTGCCACTAACAACGCGACGTACACGTGTGTGAGGACCTCACACGCTGGGCTGTCACGCCAGCGCCACGTATCGACAGAGAAATGAGCAGACAGAACGCCATAGAAAGAGAGAGAGGTGGTCGCGGAGCGCACCTCTCGATGACGAGTGCGTGGGCGGCGCTGCCTGTGAGCAGCAGCAGCAGCAGCGCGTGTGTCACTGCACGCCGCATGCCACCTACGCGTGAGAGACAGCTGCTTGTCCGTGCTGCTCGCATGTGTGATGGTGAGTTGAACTTTGATGAGAAGGCGAGTTCAGAAGCGTGGCTTTCTATGACGACTGCCCAACACCAGCATGATGCAATATGGATCATTTATGGCCAATTTTCCTTGCTATACTAGCCAATTTTGTTTTAGATATTTAGAGTGAATGAGCACATAAATGCCATAATCGCAATAATTTCGTGGACATGTTGTGGGAAAGGAATAGGATACCTACCGAAATGGCTGATTTCATTGGCAAAACAGGAAATTTGTGAGCTAAAGGATCATAATTGCCAAATTATGAGCACATGAATACTGAAAATTACACAGAATAAGCACATGCCGGTATTGGTCATGCTGTGCACCGGACCTCCTGATCAGAAGGACTCTGGCCCAAACAACGACAATGATCGCATCACAAACAATCTCGAGCTTGCTTGCGCACCTAGCAGCACGAGACAAGCGCGCTCCAGCCTGTGCTCACCACAGGACGCTCACGAGAGCACAAACGAGTCGACAAGCTGGGCGAGCATGAGCATCGCAATGAGGTCCTGGCCGGGGTGTACGAGCAGCTCCACGCGCTGCTGCGTCTTGCGTGCGTACGTGCCGAGGAAGAACGTAAAGCCCGAGTCGTGACGCGCTGTAATCTTGTACGACACGAGCGTGCTCGCCTTGGACGCGACTGGCTCTGGCTCGGCAAAGATCGTCCCGAGGTTCGCGAACGCGCCGCACGACGGCACCGAGTGGATCTCGAGCGCTGTTGTCTGCCGGTCGCCGACCGCTGTGATGCACGGGATGAGCTGGAAGTTCTGGCTGCGCTGGTGCACGCGGCACGCTGGGAACGCACGCCGCATTGTAAACCGCTGGAAGCGCGGACGTTCAAGCAGCACACTCAGTCGCGTGCTGTTCGACGGGAGCAAGGACCCGTCGGGGCTGTCCACGTCGCTGTCCTCCTCGACGAGCTCGGCGAGGTCGTTGTTGAACGTGTCAGAAAGGCTCCACACGCGGTGTCGCCGCCGCAGTGTAAAGTAGACGTGCTCGCCCGGCCCGGTGACCACACGTACACGGTGTGGGAACGACGGCGACGCGAGCTTAAAGAGCATGTCGTGGTCGTACAACAGCAGTGGCTGCCGGATTGGCTCGCTGCACATGTACCGCGAGGAGATGAGGAGCTTCGAGAACACGAGCTCTGCGTACTCAAAGTCAATCAGGTTCGTCTCAGTCACCATGCGCTTCGTCTCTTCGTCCACGAGCGCATGGATCAGCTGCGTGCGTTGCTTCGTCGCGCGGATGTGCTCAGCAAGCGCCACGAGCGCGATCGCCTCTGAGGGCGAGAGTACGAGCGCAGTGTGGAAGAACGCGCTCTCGAGCACTTCGGGGATCATCACGAGCTGCCGCAATGTGTGGAGCAGGTCCTGCTCCGTCTCGGACACCACGCGGCGCACGCGAAAGACCCTAGTAGCGAGTTACGTGCGGGTCGTGTCAGTCGCTGGTGGCAGGAGGGACTGGTCGTCTCGAGTCATTCCTCCCATTCACACAACCCACTCGCACGCACGCACCAGAACTTTTTCACGTCGACAACAAAGTTCGTCTCGAGCTGCTCTGGGAAGGCGCTGCGTAGATCCGCCATCATACCGTGGAACTCACTGCGCGTGAGCGAGACGTACTTGCAGAACGCATCCGCGTCGCCATCACTTCCCTCCTGCCGGTGTTGAGCGAGGCGGAAAACGAAGCGTGGCTCGTGCGCGCGCCGCAGCCGCAGCGCCGAGTAGAGCGCCGGTGGCAGTGCACCTGCGGGGTTGCGCACGAGCGAGACGCCGATCTGACCGAGCGTGGCGCGGGGCTCTGGCAGGCGCACAGCCGTGGGCGTGTACGCCGGCGGGTGCGGCGGCACGAAGAACTCGATCACGCCGCTGAAGCAGCTCTCGGCGCGCGGCATGCGTTGGGTGAAGAAGGTGTGAGCGAGCGAGGTCCTCAACTCAAATCTCCGCTTGGACTCCTTGTGAGCTTGAAGAAAAAATCGAAGTGGGCTCGCAGCAGCTTTTTATGTTGGACATCTTCAACAAACCTGACGAATAGCATGCTTCAAATGCACAGATAATTAAGTCTGCTAAACAGCATGGTCGCGACACCTGAGCTGTTCAGCCCGTTGAGGAGTGTTCAAAAAGAACTCAATCAATCGACCACGGCTGTCGGACGCCGCTCACGCGGCGCCTTCTCGTCTCCTGTGCCGCTCCTCCCGCTCGTGCACCGCATGTGCGCCGCCACCACTGTAGTCGACTCTGCGCAAAGCACCGACGCGCGGTCGCGGCGTCTGGCGCAAGGCCACCCCCGCTGCTGACTGCGTTGACAACGCGTGCTGCGCGAACTGCCAGTTGATGCAGAGGTCGGGCAGCCGCCGCGAGCGTGTCGTGCGTGGCGCCTACTTCTCGCGCGGGTCTCGCTCCGACCGCCAACCCGTAGCTTGTGATCGCCTCCGTAATGGCGCTTGCACTCGCGGGAATCGAGGTCGCGTGTCGTGATAGCAGTCTGGCAGCTCCAAGTGACGAGCTCGTGCCGTTTCTCGCCGGCAACCAGCTCTTCCCCGGTTCCGAGACAGCCGCACAGTGCTACTGCGACCACCAGTTCGGCTACTTTTTGGGCCAGCTTGGCGGTGGTGTGGCGATTTACCACCTGGGCGAAGTCGTGAACGACACACGCGAGCGATGAGAGGTGCAGCTCAAAGGCGCTGGCTTGACACCGTACTCGCAGACAGCAGACGGGTGAAACGTGTTAGTGCGTACTACACACGTGTAGTTCATCATTCCATTCAATTCACGTCTAAGAGCGCGTGTGTTGTTCGTTCTTCCTGTATCCTGTTCGCAGCGATCAACGACGACGCGAGTTCCTCACGATCGAGCACACGCACGCGCTCAGTGTTTCGACAACGCGTGCAGCGAGCGTCGTGGTATCGTGTGCAGTGGTCCGCGATTTGTTCTACGACGGCAACGTGAAGCAGGAGCAGACAGTCGTTGCCATGCGGATCACACAGAGCTTTCTGCGCTTCAGGTCGTTCGAAATCTTCAAGGACACGTTCTACTCGACGCGGTCTGCACGCCGTGGTCCAAGTGCTAGGCCCGAGGCACGCGTCGAGATGATGCGTCACAAGCTCGTCGTTGCCATCCGCCAGAACCTCCCTGCTGTCCTCGACGCCAAGGTGGACGAGGCAGAGCGCACGTACGTGATGCGGGTTGAAGAATAGTGCAGCGCACGACGCGTCTGGTGGCCAAGTGACAGAGCATCGGGTCCTGCCACGGTGTGCTCGCTGGACTACGATCTGTTCGACTTCATGGAGCACTACAACCCGAGCACGTTTGTAACACGTCCGACGACAGCGGGCGGTACCGCTACGAGGCGCAACCAGAGTTCTGCAAGTGGAATCTGTCGGTGCTGGCCCACCAGCTGGCGTTCGTGGTCGACCGCCACAAGCTCGAGTCCGCACAGGACGCGTTCATCGGCGTGTTAGAGCATGAATCATCGCGTCTCGTGCGTCCAAGCTCGGACATTTGCACAACAGCAGCTGACTCGACCGAGTCTTTTGAGCACCGGTGGTCGCGCAAAGAAGCCACTCGCTGTCGCTGACAAAGTCGCTGCTGGCGATGCTGTAAACTCGACAGCCCTCGGGTGTCCCGAAGTACGGCCCTTCCCAAGGTCGCAATGACAGCGATGCGTTTGCTGTTCGTTGTAAACCGCTTCTAGTTTGGCTGTTGCTGTTCACTTGTGGAGAGCACATTTCCTTCTCCGGCGTTGGACGACGACACGTTCAACGACTGTGACGCGGACTCTGCGTCGGCAGCGAGGGCGACTGCTGATGCTCCGAAAGCGTTGGGGATGGGGTTACACCGGCGGCACTCGAACTTTGTCGCGCTACCGGTGGACGACAGACGCTTGGAGATCCTTCCAAGCGCAGCGACAGTGCGCAAGACCCAGGTTGCCGCAGAGTCTGCCACCGGCAGCAGCACCGACGCGGAGATTGGCTTCCTTGCTGGCACTCGCCGACACGGACTCGGGTTTTGGTCGCGGACGCGGGACTGGTGGGTTCGACGACGGTGCGGTCTCGTTCCGAAGTGCACTGGTTGGCAAGTCGGCTCGCCGTCCAGATAGC